>BPLQ01009593.1:0-139295 GCA_021605075.1 Caerostris darwini
CTGGTCACCTCGTTAAGGGGGGAAGTCGCTCAGGGAGTCGTCTTGATCGCATAAGTCTTGTATTGCAGGATTTCAGAAATCTACTTATGTTCAGAAGTCTTGTTATTAGTTGATGAAGATGGTTCCAGCAAATGACGATAGAAAAATATCTTACACCTCAAAGAAAAACCCCTAAACGTAACTTATCAAAGTGAACATTTAATAATAATAATCTTTTGTCGATTTCTTCAAAAATAACTAAACGAAAATTGAGACTAATTCTTCCAATCAAAAATTACAAATCTCTAATGTTTTTTTATCCTGTGACTGTCTCCGACCTCTCGGTCATTAGTCTACGAGCAGCCCAATACAGAAAAGAATGACAAAAGCAATCACTAAAGGCATTGACAGTAACTCAAAAAGATATATATTTAAGAACATTGGGGCATATGATAAGGTGCTCTCCAGTCATCCGCACGCCATAGTCGCAATGGTGGCAGATATCCGTAGCAGCCAGTCCTATTCTATACAGGTGACTCTGCAAGTAGTTGCTCTCATGTCCCGTGAAAAGTCTAAGGCATGCCCTGCTGAACGCTATAGGTAAGGATCTGGGAATTCTTGTTGACTTGTTCGACAGGGGATTTTACTTTTTCTCAGAAGCCTTCTCTCTATACATGTTGAAACGGATTTAATAGAGAAAGATATATATCGCCTTATATGACACAAAGGGAAAGAAGGATGAGATTGCAATATTTGCGATCCATTTTGGCCAAAATATCTAATGTTGAATAATTAAGCGCCAAAATCAAACACATAAAAAAGAGAGTGAACACAAAACTTCGAGGATTAAGTGAGCTGGAGAGTCGTGGGAAGACAAGAAGCAGAGCGATTTCAATTACAGATTGCTAGAGATTGAATTGCAATATCCAATTACTCGTCTAACTTACGGAAACAATTTAAAGATATTGAATCAGCGGAGAGAAAGTCGGGGAAAAGTCATCCAGAAGAAGCGACCCCAAATGATGATCGACATTTGTTCATTATAGCGAGACGTGCCAGAAGTTTAAAAGTATCTAAGATCTTTCGCGACATTCATAAGACTACAGGGACCTGATTTTCAAGGCTTGCTGCTTCCAGAAAGCTACACGAAAAAATCATTGTTCAGAATGTTTGTTCTTTTAGTGTCCTATCTGTACTCGCAGCATTTTAGTTTGGAGATTAAATACTTCCGATACTAAAAAATAGTTTCTCCTCGTGAAATCCTTGTCTTCTCCTTGCGAAATACTCATTAAGTGACTCAGTAATTTCCACATATTTCACTCTCATGAATTTCTAACCACAATTTCGTCTTTAAAATGTTCATCGGAATATTTTCATCTTGCAATCCTAGAACGGTGGGCGTTTTTCAGTGTCATTAACAAGAGATTCTGCGTCCATTAACATTCCAATAAGAAAATGGGAAGGAAAATGTTTACTTCGAACAAAGTTCACTCATTCAAGACAGGAAGTAATTAATTAAAGACCAATGCGCGCGAAGAAGACGTACGTTACAATACTATTACGTTCTATTCCCACAGTAGCGATACCGAATAATTTTGGTCGCTCTTAAAATAGATCGGGTTGTATCTATCGATTTGCCACAACGAAATAATCACCAGTGGGAGAAATTACATAAAAATCAATAAGTTTCATTTTCGTAGCCAAAAGGTTTTTCAAAAATCAGCCGTGCGTGAGAGGTCTTACGCCCCCTCGCACAGAAAACCCCGATTAATATTTTACAGAAAACATCAACTTTAGAAAAAAGATCAATGCATGACCTTTCTATACATTGATTAGTCCCGATTTATTCTCGACATATATTGACCTGGAGAGAATATCAGTCTTACAACAGAAACAATAATCCAGTCTACAACAATAGTAATCACTTTTTTAAAGAGTGCTTTTCATTTGGATTTCCTTTTAATGTATGTCAAGAATCCTCCGTTCATGAATTTATGGAATAGTAGAATGTTCTAGAATTGGTCAGCCAGATCTACAAACTTAAACCCTATATAGAATATATAAGCCACATTTTTGGGTGTGGCGCTAGAACCTGAAAACAATCTTGCTGGAAAAATGGGACCAACCAATACCCAGGAATAAGTAAATTGTCTGATTTCCAGTGGCCACTAACATTGCGATATCTGCACATCTGTAATGGGCCTCACTTCTTATTAACCTTTTTGTGATATTCATTTCTTAATTGTAGTTAGTTGCAATCTTGCTGACGATCAATCATCTGTACTATAAATGCTGTGTATTTAGAAACTTTTTGTATTATACCATCTTAAGTCCATACAAAATTTCGTTAAATTCTGTTCCGCAGATAATCGATCAAAAATAAAAATTCTTTTGATTTTGAACACCATTGTATGCCAAATAAAATTTCATTTACATGAGTTAATGATAAGAAAATATCAATCCCTTTTTTCTAATACATTCTTTTCTTGCTCTTTGTCTCTTGTACTATTTCCCAATTTTTTAAAGTTTTCCTGGAAACCATCTTTCTATTGCTATTTTTATGTTGTCTTACAGATATACAATTCTATATTCTTCAGTAACCAAAAGATGGGAGAGGAACTTGCTTGTTATTTATTGCTCATGATCGCTCTCCTTTATTTTGTTCAAAATAAATAAAAGAAAGATATCTTTAGTGATAATAGCAGCGATGGATGTGTAGGGCGATCTCGAAAATTCTAGTTTTGATTCGAATATTCAATCCAAATGGCTGAATTTATATTTAAATTTCTATAAAAAATAACATGAATAAAGCAACATAAGAACTTAGTGATTATAATTTTAACAATACATATTTTTTATTTTAGTAAAAAAAAAGTTCTAAAAAACTTTTTCTTTCTAATGCAGCTGGCAAACACTTAGACATGGACGTCTTGGATGCCTTAAGGCAAGCGCTGCACAGACGTTACTCACTTTGCATTACCCAGGGGGCGCGTGTAACTTGAAGATAAGCCACGGACGCTGAGTACCAAGGCCCCCGCAGCGCTCTACGATCCTTTTAGGACCGGGACCTACTGCTTAAAGTGGATTCAGTTTTTAAAAAAAACTGTATTAGAATAAAACAAAATTTAAAAAAAATCCTTCCAATTTCTTTGTTAATTGCTTATTAGCTTCAGGCATGCGTAAATGTTGTTAAAGATTATCTTTCTTGCATTAAAAAAAACTTAACACTGAAGTTAAATATTAAGAAATAATTTTCTTCTAATACTATTTCCAGTAGCATCATTACCTCTTTAAATATCTTCTCTTTCAAAAGAAGTTGTTAATTTGATTCAGTTTTCGATAAACATCGCCACATAATTTCCTCCGATTAACAATATATGAAGCTAAGTGCATTTGGTGGAAAGAGTGCAGAATAATGTAAACACACAATGCACTTCCTTTGGGTTGTTAGCAACCCTATTTAAAGGAATTACTCTCTCAACCATAGAATTCAATGGGATTTCGCATTAAAGTATCCAGATTATTTGATTGCGGACATGTAAAGGTTAAGGTTATGCGAGAGGATGATTTAGGCAAAGGCAGAATTATTATGTTTAGCATTAAATTAGGAAATTAATTGAAATCTTGTACTCGAGGCCAATATTTTACGTATAAAGATTTCATGATTTTAATTAACCAAGGATTAATTATATGAAGTTATGGGTCAACGAGTTCTTTTCAAAAGATTGTTTGTAAAGTAGATGATTAGCTGCAGTATGTGTACATTGGCAAATGATTTTTAAAGTAGTAATTGATAATAAATTTTGGCAAATAATTTTATATTAAGCAATCAAAGAGAATTTTAATTATGAAATATCAAATGAAAATCAAATTATTATACCGCAAGTATTTATATTTATGTAATAAGGTGTGTATTATAATATTAGGTTGTTCCAAATAAAGTTAACTTTTTAGAACTAGCTGACCTTCTATAAATCTACCAGTGTTCTGTTAAATAAAAGTGTTATTTATAATTTAATTGCTTGTTCTATGTTTTTGTCTAATGACATATTTTGTTCGCATATAACTAGGCGTCGATATTTTTAGAAATTCTGAAACAAATATCAACATGAAATTTTACATAATTCAGAACATTTTTCTGCATGAATATAAATTTCTGTTACCAAAGCAACACAAAATATTAATGATGCATATGGAAATGATACAGCTTATGTGAGTGAGATGATGGTTTGATAAATTCAGATCAGGAAATAATAAGAGGAGCTTAGCAAATGATCCCTGCGGAAACTTGAAAGCTTTCTCTGCATTTATGTTATGAATGCAAAAATTAAAGCTAAACTTACAATAACTGTCAGGGAAATTGTTGTTGATCTTGGAATAATTATAGCAATTGTTTCAAGAAATCTTACAGAGCTTGTTGTACAGAGGTGAAAAAACTTGACAAAGGGATACCAACACGAATTGATTAATACGAAGAAATCGCAATGCTTGCAGATTTGCATATCATTGAGTATTCGACCAAGGAATTGTTGCTTCTGGGAACATACTATTGCTTGTGATTGTTGACTGTAGATATTGTATGATAACCGAAAACACCAGAACAATAGTTGGGTGCAGAAGAAAAGCTTAAAGAAGCTCAGAAACTAAGCTTATATGCAAAGAAGACAATGTTGAAGGTTTGGTGGAATAAAAGGAAAGTTATCTATTACAGCTTCCTAGGAATATGTCAAACAATTAATGTTAAGTATTAGTCAACAAATTGATATTGTGCATCGAAAATTATTGTTATCAGAACCAATGTTGGCGAATAGAAAAGGAGCTAATCTTATCCATGATAATGCAAGATCTCATGTCTCACAAGTCATCCTCCAAAAAAATGAACGAGTAGATATTTGAGGTTTGTTTCATCTACCCTATTCACCACTTTTTCCTCCTGCGGATCACTACTTCTTTAAACAATAATAGTTTTTTAACGTTTTGACAACGTCAATCACAACGTTGTCAAAACAGCCTTTAAAATCGCCAGTCAAATCGCCATAATTTTCATTTAATCGGTGATAGAAGTACATTGATGTAGATGGAGCATATTTTGATTAAATATGTTCCCCAATAACGGAACATTAAATTTTGTAGTTATTTCATTTTGTCTGTGATTAAAATTTTTATTAAAAGGTACTTAGAATAGGATTAAGGATATGCTTCATTTTCGTAAATTGTAGATTTATAGTTGTAAATTACTATATTTCCTGTTCAGCAAGTGTGTTAAAACCGCTGATGGGCAATGTTGGGAATAAATTGCATTTTAGTTATTACAACAATTACTATTATATTGCATTCTAGGAGGACTTTCTATGGTAAATATAGCTTATTTGTCCCTTCTGTGGTAACTACGGCCTGATGGCCAATTGGTTAGCGTTCTGGCCCTTGGTACAACCAGCTTTATGTTTGAATCCTAGCAATGGCATGGATGTTTATTAGTGGTTCAGAATCTACTTTAAACTGCAGGTCCAGGTCTAATTAGACCAAAGTGTGGAAAAAAAGTCCGTTGAGCGATAAGCCTAATCCATGGTAACTATCTCTTATTTTCATACAATAGAGAACCATAAAAATACCATTAGGCAGCCGAACTGTCGTTGCGAGCAGCATGCATACACTGTCACAACCGCCATTGAATTTTGTAACTAGTAGCTACCATTACCAGGGATTTTAACCTGTCCTACTCTGCACGTTAACTACATGTAACCAATATTTTTTGTTCAACATTCATGAGCATCATGTTCCATTTATAAATTTACTCTAACAGCCAACCTGCGAGGAAGGAAGGAAGGACATTGCCTCTCCGGAGGACTCTTAGAAGTAATTACTCTTCTTTTGAGTGGGAGAAAATTTAAAAAAGCTCCCACCAAGCCGTCTGATTGTTCATCCGCAATGATTTTCTTACGTTGTCACAATCGCCAACTAATCTCTTCGTTTCTGATAGTAGTTAATGCAAGAGATCGCACCGGATGATTCAAACCTACTACACCCATTATCACTATGTCATGAGCAGAGTGTGCTGAACCATTGGGCCATGAAATAGTAATTTTTTTAAATTTGTAGTTTAAGAATTTAATTAATTAATCCGATTTATTTATTTTTTATTATAAGAAAACATATGAATAAGAAAGAAAATTTTACTTTAATATTTGTTATAAAAATTCACTTGAGTTCAATAAACTAAAATAAAAAGATAATTCATATGTCCCTTAAGATGGTATTCTTTTCTTTGAAACAAATTAACAAAATTTATAAACAATAACGCACAACAAAAGATTTGAAAGAGACACGTAATCATTTATTTCTTTATTTTTTTCCGATTATTCTGTTATTTAAAAGGAATTTTGTCTTTTTTTTTTTTTTTAAATTTAAATGTTTAGAAAGTAAATGACAATCCGTTACATTTTTTATGTTCTTTTTTTCCTTAATTAAAAATTAATGAGCATTTTTTTGTGTAATATATTATAATACTATTTGATGAAACAATCTTTTTTTTTATTTTCAAAATTCAAAGAAAAAATAAAATAGAAATGTTCTATCTAATATTTTATTCATTGTGAACGGATTAATATATTTTTCTTAAACAATTGATTTTTTTTTTTGAAATTCTCATTTCTTATGCATAATAGTGTTTCATAGAAATACAAATAATAAAATCTCTTTAATAAAAGCATTTTTGCGTTTCATGTAAGCATATAAAACAAATATTATAAAACTTTTTTCAATAAAAAAAGTTTAAAAATATATAATCCCTATTTATGTGATTAGTTAAAATGGTCATTTAAAATTATATATTTCTTTTTAAGAATTTTTGCCGATCTATTTAAAAATTACTTCTGCTTTTTATTTATTACGTAAATTCAGAAAATAAAAATTAATAAAATAAAAAAAAATTAATCTCATATAATCTGTTTTTTAATAGTCATTTTTTATAAAAATTCTCTCCGTTACGAAAGAAGAATGTTTCTATATTTTTTTTTCATTAATAATTTTAATCTTTTGGATTAAGAACTGAAATCGAATGATGTTTTGTAGTTTATATAATTTTTCGTAACTATTGGAAAAAAGGATTTTACAAAATTTCTTTAAAAGTAAATTTTCTGAATGAATTAAATATTTATTTGTTACTAAAATGTTAGCAATTTTAAGTTATGTGCTATAAAATTTAAAGTAATATCTACTATAAACTTAATCAATGTAATATGCTTTCAAGAATGAGATAATACCTCTTTTTAATTTCAGTTAAAAGCTTACTACAGTAGTAAAAATTATTTACATTCTTGTAAAAAAGAATAATAAATTTCACTGATAAATTATGATTAACTTTAACTGGAAAAATAAAACGAATGAACAGTTTTCTTCATTTCTCTTCAAAAGCAGTTGGATTAATAATTATTAAATATGAATCGTATTGATTTGTCAGTGCAACTAAATATTCAGCAACATATCATAATTTTTTTCTTATAAACTGAAATATGCATCAAAAGAACTTGTTGGCAATTGTGGCGTGTCTCTTCATCATTTGTTAGGTGACTAGGTGGGAAGCGTTTTTTGTTTTCCTGCCATATGATAGGAAAGTGTGGGATAGTTCCCCTTGAAATCCCCATGGAAAGCACTTCTCCCATCATAATGGGACTTATTATTGGAACACAAAGTCCATAAATATAAAAACTGAAAATATCATGAATTTTTATGACAAAATTTTCAAACCCTTCTCGTGAAGTTTTCGATTAACAGTTGTTCTGGATACCAGCCTTCCATTGACTGTTCCAAGAGAAGATCTGAGGTGGGGTGAAGAAACTGTTCTGTATAATAGCCATCCATTAGCTACACGACTTCTGTCTGAAGTGGATTGGAGAATCTATTCTGGATACCAGCCTTCTATTAGATGCTCCAAGAGAAAGTCTGAGGTGGATTGGAGCAGCTGTTATGGATATTAATGTTCTATAGGCCGCTCCAAGCGAAAATACTGAAGCTGTTTGGAGCAACTGGTTTGGATATCAGCCCTCTATTAGCTGCTCTACGAGAAGGTTTGAAGTGGATTGGAGCAACAATTTTAGATACCAGCTTTCATTGACTGCTCCAAAAGAAATGGTTTGTTGTAACTACTGTTCTGGATACCAGCCTTATATTGGCTGCTGCAAGAGAAGATCTAAACTGGGTTGGAGCAGCTGTTCTGTGCTTCCTTGCTATCAATAGCCGTCATCAATTGCACTTTTAATTCTTGGTCTTTCTTGGTTGTATCTAATAGAATCTGGTTTTGTACTGAGATGCATTCCGTAGTCTTTGAAATACAGAAAGAAATTCTTTGAACCCTCTTAATACATGGGATTGACTCGAGAACTTTTCTATTTTCCCAATGGATTACCATCGTAGTTCTTCAGAAAAATGATGTCGATAATATCTAAAGCATAATTATCTCGAATTTTAACTACGTATCAGAGGCTGTATATAGTTTCGAAATCTACACTATCTGGAAGAAAGTGACGGGGCACCCCTCGAAAAGTAGAAAAGTCGGCAATACAGCTGACACATGCGCAATAATAGGTATAACGTGTCAGCCATATCCTATAAATACTCTGTGGAGTCGACTAGAGTTGTTTTTTGTCAAGATGCCGCCACGGGAAGAGTAGTCTGAGTTCGAGAAAGGTGTGTTGATTGGATTGCATCTTACCAAGGTGTCAAGTAGGGAGATATTCCGTTTCCGTAGCTGCTCAAAATCAACTGTAGCAAGTGTTGTGTGTCGCTACAAGACTGAGGGACACTGTCAGAACAAACCCCGAAGTGGACGACCTACAGTTCTCACCAGCAGGGACCGGCGCGTGCTCGGCATGGAGATTCGAAGTAACCGTCAAACATCCATGGATAACATCGCTAATGAGTTTAGACAAGCCACAGGTGTGGCCGTTTCGACCAAGACTCTCCTTTGATTACGAAAACCAACAAGAAAACGCGCCTTCGATCGGCCAAAGACCACCGTACTTCGACTCTGGATGACTGGAAACGCGGCCTTTGGAGTGATGAGTCACGATTTACCCTTTTCCGTTCCGATGGACGAGTTTGGGTATGGCGTTTACCAGGAGAACGCCTTTTGCCCGAGTGTGTCGTCCCAACTGTAAAGTTTGGTGGAGGAGGATTGATGGTATGGGTCTGTTTCTCCTGGTATGGGGCTGGCCCACTGGTGAAGGTTGATGGTGCGATGAATGCCGATAGATACTGTGATATTCTCGACAATCATGTCCTTCCTACCTTGTGGGCAACGTACGGTATGGATGATTGCTGGTATCAAGACGACAACGCAACATGCCATGTTGCAAGGAGGACTCTTGATTGGTATGTGAACAACAACGTTAAACGCATGGAGTGGCCGGCGCAGAGCCCTGATCTTAACCCAATTGAACCTCTGGGACGAATTGGACCGTCGGTTGAGGGCCTGCACCTCACTCCCCAAAAGCAAGCCTGAACTATGGAACTTCCTTTTAAACATTCGGAAGGAAATTCGTCTTGCCACTATGGCTAATTTAGTGGAAAGCATGCCAAGAAGGGTTGCAGCTGTGATTGCAGCCAAAGGAGACACTACCTCCTATGAATTTTAATAATTATGGGTTTATGTCGTTATAGTGTCGTGTCCCGTCACTTTCTTCCACATACTGTATTTTAGGCTATGTATCCAAACTTAAACGATAGCAACTGCATTTACTTACATATCTCATTCTGGTTGCAGCAAGTTAATAAACGAACTCATAAACGAAACTTTACTTCAGCATAATTGATTTTATTTAAATCATATTAAAACACAGAACGCGCTGAAATAATTTCATGAACATGCACACTGTTTTTATAGAAAACTTTGAAATTTTCCACGAGAATTTAAGCAAACGAAATTGGTTGAAAAACTGCATTTAAACTTTAAATTGAGTTCTTATCTTGTCGATAAGGGTGAAAAAAAACTTTATGGAAAAATATTAATGTTGACAGAGAAAACAGAACTCTAGTGTGGATATTGATATATTGGAAAAAAGGCTTTTTTTATAATTAAAGAATTTTGCTGCAGAAGAATTTATTATTGCACTTTCAATAAATTAAAAATAATACGTAAATAAATTTTTAAAAACAGAAATTCATTTGGGAATTATTAACAAAAAAAGCATCGCTAACAATCTAAAATAATGTTATTTTTAATCTAAAAATATCATCAAATATTGCCAATTTTCAGAAATATTAAGAGCTTGTTTTTAATATTATGTGATTATTCTCTACAAAATTCAGATTTCCTATACTTTGAAGGAAAAACTGCGAAATAGTTGAAATAATACGTATGTATAAGCGAGATCATATATAATTTCCACATTTATTTGTGTACATTCTGTATTCTGTTTTAACTATTCATTAATAATATAATTCAAAATATATACCATAAATAATAGATTTAGAAATAAAATATTAAATTAAAAAAAATTTATTAAGAACTAAATTTTTAGTAATTTATTTTTTATTGAAGAAAGAAAAATATTATAATGTCTCTTCACAATATTTACAACTTTTAAATTTTGGCCCCATTTCTCTTGCCCAATTTGGGATACTTTTTATGCTTTTACTTTTTTTTATTCGAAAGAAAATGCAATAAGAATTTTTTTTGCCAGTCTACAATTTGCAAAATGAAAAATATTGCAGATGTCATTTAAACGTTTGGCCCTCTTCCGTTGTTTCCCAGAAATTGGTTAGAAATGTCTTGCCGATATTTTATGCAGGCTGTACGGTTCTTATTCCAACCACGTTGCAGATTTTATAGAATTAAGAAATTATAGGTTTATATACCATAAGCCTAGTAGAAACATTAATCTTTTTTACACTGATAATATTATTTTTAAAAAAAAACATAGTTAATTATAACACTTTTAAATAAATGAGTTTTTTTTATATTAAACATTTGTGGCACTGTGTTCCACTTATGTATGCCATGAATAATCCATTGATGGCCATTTAGGAGACATATTAATTTTTTTGGAATGGGTGCTTCTAAGGATGCCTTCCTATATTGCCCTACCGTGGTCTTTTGAAATTGCCTTTATTTTGATAGCAAGCTTCGTAGAAATTATATTCTTCTTCTTCGTCAATGGCCCAACAGACAGATGGTGGGGCCGTCTGCCAACTGGCAGATCCCAAAACATGAGAGGGTTTCTTTTTACGGGGTTGGGTATTCAAACCAGCGCTCCAGTCATATTAGGTTAAGACTACGCTCCTATTATGTCATTAACGTGGATACCGAACCACTATAAACATCCATGGCCTCTGCCTGCACTCGAGCCCGAAATCTGTGGTACCTAGCGCCAGAGCGCGAGTCACTCGGCCATTAGGCTCCCAGAAATTATACACAGGCGTTTTATATATTAATTATTATTATAGTATTTTTGTAAAAATATTTTAAACTATGAAAAATGATTTCAGATCTTTTTAAATGAAATTTTAAAGAAGGTGGTTCAAGTTTTTCAAAACAAAATGAATAAGATTATTGAATTGATTGATTATTAGAGCTATATATATATAGACTTAATATTTAATTTTTTTGGTTGAACAGAACTGGAACAAGGAGTTGAACCATATATTTAGCTTCCTACAGGGGTTAAAGGATTAGATATTGTCATCCGATAGTAATTTCTTAAGGTAAATGCCCTCATTTGCATGTCGTATGGAAGGAAACCCCACCACCAGCATGATTATCTTATAGTCATTTTCTCACAATCCCTCTCTAGTCTGTTCTTTTCTGAGAGCAATAATTGCAACAGACATTCGTCACCGAATTCTTTTGCGCGTTACAGCCGTACCCTTTTAATATTTGGGAGAAAATATCTCAGCATCACAAGTAAAATACTATAACAAGCAATACATTGTACAGAAACCTTTGAAAATAGGAAATAATATAACAAGGACATGGCGCAACATAAAAATCAAATACTAAAGAATTATAGAAACACAAATAAAGAATCCTTAGTTGTTTATTCAATGACTATCTTAATAAAAATAATACAAAGTAATTTAATGCAATGGAAACTAATGATCTAAATCTCAAGGTAACTAGTTTCCGATTTTAAGTAAACATTTATAATTTGCAATTAAATCTTGCAATTACAATAGTATCGAATGGAGTGTTCAATGGAAGGGAGTGAAATAACAGACCTCTCTCTATTGAGCTATCGTGTTACAGAACTGCGAACAGACCCGATTCTTGATTGTAGTCTTCCCTTGGCAGTTTCCTTTCCGAGTCTGAATCAACAGAGAATGTTTCCCAATTTCCATTGTCAATTAATTCCGGAGCGATTTCATTTAAACGCTCATTAGAGTCTGAGTAGTTAAATAAATAATGATTTATTCTCTACAGTGTTTAGTTCTTCCGCATAAAAGGACAAAACACAAACAAAATCTGATTTCTGAGGAAGGTTTTAAATTTAGAAAGTAAACAATTTAAAACTATTGCTAATATTTTGTTGCCACAAAAGTATTCTAGATTCCAAATGATTAATTTATGATTTGATGGCTTTTAAATTATTTTAATTTATGTGAAGAATGCGAATTAACAAATCTTGGTAAATAATATTAGAAAAATTGATATAAAAAAGAGTTAGAAATACCATTTAAATTTTGTTTGAAATTAAAGAAAATTAAAAATATTAATCATTAGACGTGTATAAATATTTCAATAGAATTTTCTAATTGAATAGAATTGAATTACCTTTCATGGCTAACATTCTAAAATTAAGTAAAAATTATAGATAATTTCCTGCTGGAATTTTTTGAAAATTACATTTCGATGTTTATAAAAATTTCTTTATATTAGATAAAATATTTGTTAGAATTTACAAATGAAATGGAGATACATTATATTTACTATGGTAAAATTTCGAAAGTATATTTGATAGATTCTAAATATCTTCTTTAAAATATTTGTAAAAAATAATTCTTAATCTTTAATTACATAATTTGAAATGGTGTAGATATTAAGTACTGCAAATGTTTAAATATATCATTGAAACCAAAATCAATATTATTACAAAATTGTGAAAAGGATAAGAGAGGCTACTTTAGGGGCCTGGGAAATTAAAAAAAGTCTATTCATTTTCTATTATCGTTTAATACACACAATCTCTAATTACACCATGTGCGATACATTTTATATTAATGCTCTCTACTACTAAGCTATAAACAGTTCTGCTAATAAACAAAATGTTATAATTATTATGTTATAGCTAATAAACAAAATTTTGTTTTAAGTAAAAGGATTTCTTTCATATAAATTATACAATGCTCTGTAATAAAGTATCATTCTAACAGAAGGTAGAGCATTAATTATCACAATTTTCTAGCAATTTGTAACATTAAATATTTACAAGCAATTTTGATCTGAATAATTCAATAAAATTCTACGACACTTAAGAATATGATTTTTTTAATCATAGATTTTAATTAAAAAGTTATAGGATGGATTCATTTTGTATTTGGAAGAAATTTTAATTTTTTTTATTTTTGGAAAAATAAATATTTGGAGGAATTAAAAAAAAAAATTTCCAAACAATATCTAATAATAAAATTTTTTTTATGAAAAAAGATTTCTTTCATATAAATTATACAATGCTCTGTAATAAAGCATAATGTTAAAAGAAGGTTGAGCATCTATAATTATCACCATTTGCCATTAAATATTTATTAGTAAGTAATCATAAGCTTAATTAATAATTATAAACTTATTTAATAATTAAGTTTAATTAATAGATATAGCTTAAAGATAACCATTTAGTTTGATAAAATATTAGTGAATAATTTATTTATGATGTACACAAATGACACAAAAAATGCTTTAATATCTTAAAATGTGTTCAGGTTTATGATATATACGACCAGTAATAATTTACATTTTTTTTTCATTTGTTTAAAAAAAAGGCTTTTTTTCTATAATGTTTTGTTAAGAAATTCGTGTGATCGCAGTTTAATTAAAATATTTTTCTTTGGTCATAAAGTTTAATGACGCAAAAACAGGCAAAAAAGATCGTTTTCTTTATTGGAGCTCAAATAGCACCGCAACTTTTCTTATTAAAGGACTGTTAAAAAAATAAAGGTGACCTTATTTGAAAAATTAAACTTGTTTGCGCTTAAAGATATCCTGATAATTAGAATCTGGAATTGATTACGTTATTACCATTAGTTTAGACATTTACAGTGCTGTTTCGTTGCTTAATTTATGTAAGGTGTTTAAAGAAAAAATAACTTTGGGAATAGCAAATTTAGGGAAAGTTTTTGTTGAAACTAAAAAAATTTTTTCATAATTAAGCTGAAATGTTTAAAATTATTTGAGAAAAGTTGATATTGTTAAAACTGACTGGTGTGTTGTTGTGACTAATCCTCAGTGTCTTGCAGTGCGGGACGGACAACCCATGAGTAATCTACTCATGGATGGAAGGAAAGGGGGCAGCTTTTGTTGTGAATGGGGCACCCGTAGGTAGAAGTCTGACTTGGCTCCGTGGCGCTCTTTTCAGTTAAATGAGACCGGGACCTACGGCTTAAAGTGGATTCCGAACTACTGCATACATCAAGGGCATCGCCGGGATTCGAACCCGAAACCTGTGACACCGAGCGCCAGAGCGCTAGACCCTCGACCATTCACGCCCCAATAATCCTGTCCTGTTCAGTGCGGGACTGACAGCCTATGAGTAATTTATTCATCAATGGAGGGAAAGAGACAGCTTTTGTTGTGATGGAGCAGCCGTAGGTAGAAGGCCAAAGATGTCCGGGAGGGCGTTTAGAGGGAACTACCCAACATTTGCGTATAGTGTGGAAGAAAAAAACGGAAATGTCTGTCCAGGTAGTCCAGCCAATGAAGCAAGATGCTGAACATCACAAACGCCATCGAGCCTCTTCATTTTTTGAAACAGTGTCTACAACAAAGCCGCTAGCAGATGGAACCTCCGCTCTAACACTCACCAGCGGTGTACGTTGATACTGAGCCCGTCTAGTGAGCCCTGTTGAGTATATGAACTAAGGAAACCTTGCTCGAAATTCTACAAGTGAGGTAGAATAGAAATCTACCCTCTTTATACCAGGAATGCACGTGATAAATCTATAGGCCGTTAAGTCCTTCCGTTGGTCTTCAGGAAGATGACGGTGTAAATGCACAGCTGCATATCAGATGTGTGTCATTTTGGAGTGCTTGTTTCAAATTGTTGCGGAAAAATTGTGAGGGCAGCATAGCATCTCTCCGATTGTTGCATTCTGAATAACGCTGTAATCTCTACATACTACCATTACGGAGCCAAATGACTTTACATCAAACTGTTTGAATTCGAAATAAACAAACTCTGATGCATTTATTGAAAATTTTTTAAAGCTAAACTTATGATTCATTGTTATTAAAGTGAAATTTTTTGAAATAAAAAAAAAAATTTAATAAATAATAATAAAAAAAAAAATAACTTAATAAATATAATTTTGTAATTATTTTTTTAAATTAGTAGATTACATTACGACACATTTTTCATAATTTCTTTTTTTATGCGTGCATAACATATACAAAATTTTCTATGAATTCCTGACCGTAAATTAAAAAATGGTTTCATTTTAACTTCACAGTTTATTTATCAATGGGGTTTAAAGCCAAATGGTATCATTTGAAAGGTATGAAAGAATCTTTGTATAAAAAGAGACACTTTCTTCCAAGAACCTCAGTTTGTCAAGTGCAATATTTCCTGGAATGACTGAGATAAAGTCTTCCAGCGTTTCCTGCGTGTAGACGACATTCCATTTATATTTTCCTAATTCTCAGAAACCCACTGGGGATTATTTGCAGTCTTTATCATGCTATATTTACGTAGCCTCCGTTGATCCTCTCGTAATGGTTGGCTTCCGCAACGACGCTTTATTGGTGAAGCCAACCAGAAGATTGGCCGCGGGATGTACCACAGCTTAAAGAACTTCCGATGTTCCTTTAGACACCGCAGAAAAGGCTTGATGGATGAACTGAAAGCTGATTTAGTTGGCTTAAGAGTTTCGACCCAAAGAAAAGTGACATTTGTTTGTGTCCTATTATTTTGAGTTATTTTTTTTTCTTCTAATGTATTTTTTGTGTGTAATATTGCTCTCGTGTCAGTAGTTTTTGTAAATACATGAACGATTGTTTCGTTTAAGAATAGAAGTATCAAGGAATATCATATATTAGAAAGATAAAAAGAAAAAAATTCATATTGTGATTATTATATATATTTTTTAAATAAGATAAGTTTAATAAAGTGATAAGTTTATAAGCAAACACATTTCAGAAAGTATTTTCTTTCTTTATTTAATATTTCATTTATTTTTAAAAGTACTACAAGAACGTTTTAAATCTACAGTATGCATAGGGTCGTAACAAAAGTTGTCCGTGATTAGTTTTTAGGTAGAAATCGAATAATTAAGAGCTTAAATTTACTGCTAGAAACTATGATTGTTTAAAGAATATTTGGAGGGAAAAAATGGCTTTCGTTGATTTTTAAAAAAAGCATGACAATGCCAAACCTCATACTCCAAGACTGACTAAGAGCCTCTTAAAAGAAAATGTCCAGGAAATGGTCCAACATTTTACTGTTTTTTTGTAACAGTAAAATGTTGGATCAAAATCATTTTGTAAGATTTGGGCTGCTTACAAGAGAAGAAGTTGAAATGAAGCGAGATTCTTCTTACAGGCCATAGAAACTAGAATTTTATATAAAAAAGAAAATAAAAGGCATTGAAAAGCGGAATGGTATATGGCCATTCTACAGAAAGCATGCAATTTCAATCCCAAAGCATTTTTCAATATTTAATATGAATATTTTTTAAAACAACTTAATGCTTTCTATTCCTAATGAAAGAAGTCGTGTTGTATCCCTACATTTTTTCATAGTTGCTTTATATTTTCTTATATCTGAGTCACAGTGGTGAAATCACACCTCCATGTCATATCCCAAGCCCAATCTTACTCTGAAGATTGTTTGATTACTTATTTAATTGAAAAAAGTAGTTAAATAGTTATTGATCTAATTACAATTAAGTTAACCGCTAAATAAGTTGGCATAGATATTTTTTTTCAACAAGTCTATTGTTTGTTTTTAGAGCATTAGAGATAAATACAATAAATTGTTATCTCCATGAACCAAACATTATATAGCATTATTAGATTAAAAGATGACAGCAGGCGTCAGAAAATTTGGTGTCATGTAGCAAAAAATAGCCCCTGTGTAGAATTGTTGTCATATCAAAAGTGAGATGGTACAGGTATAAGGTCTTGTTCTCAAAAGTCAATATGTTTATTGTAGATCCTCACCTCCGGGAATACTAATTAATGGTGTATAAAAGAATTAATAATAAAAAGTTAATTAATGGTAGCTATAAAATAATAATAAAATACTAATTAATGGTAGCAATAAAATAATTGGTTATTTATTACTTAATCAATTACACGTGCAGATGTTAATTAAAGCGATAATAATATCTTCTTAAAATATGAAAACTCAGGCTTAAAATTTAGAGCTTGTCCCTCAGTTCCGTGACTCTATCAATTCCCAGAGATGATGGCAAATCCCAGAGGTGATATTCTTAAATGAACGACATCGTACCAAAAAATTATACGTAACATTTTTTCAACTTATATACTTAAAATATATCGTCGATTCTTTTTAACATATTGTTGAGCTTAATAGTATTGTATAAGAAGAAAATATTTATTTTTTGTATTTAATCTTAATAAAATCCTCTTGCATTATTAATGAACAATCCTCCTTAGTTCTATATCTTACAGAATAATGGGTCTTTTATTCTTTGTCTTGATACAGAAACACACTGTAAAATAAAACTCACCTCCGTGATGTTACCAGAAAGATGGCAATTAAAACACATAAAATGTAGTTGGTCCATTGCAGATTTTAACTTGCAAAGAGTGGTAAATTTCTAAATATCATATCAATTGTCTTGATAAATAAATATTATAGGAAAATTTCTGTCTGAAAATATATACTTTTGATAGTATTATCATACATGTCATTAAAAAGAATGGTGATTTTGCTGATGATTAAAGAAATATAAGTTTGGCTAAATTTTCAGTTTATTTTCTATCAGAACAATGTATGAAACTTTTTTTATAACTTATTATTACATTACGTCTTAAAAATATTTTACTGCCTTAATGTCATGTTATAGTTATTTAAAACGTTTTTTTGATCAAATTTTGAAGTATTTAACATCAATGCATAATTAAAAAAAGGAACTTTATGTAATAAATTAGTTAATCATCTAGGAAGAAACTAATTAATTATTTGATGCAGTAATTTAGAAATTTCATAAAAGTGTGCATATCAGACTCGAAATCTTTTTTTTTTTAATTTGAATGCAAAGAATTTTTTTTCTTGTTGATGATTGTTTCTGATCTGGATCACAATTAATAAAAAATAGAGCAGAATAATAATTAATTAATTTCAAAATAAATTTGGGAATTTCGCACACACATACATAAAAAAACAACATTCAAACAGTTTCTTCGGATATATGCTAAATGATAGCTCGATAGCTGTTTCTAAAGAATAATTTTTTTTTCGGAAAACGTATTCTTTACAAATTTCTGTCTATCAATGAAACAATCTATTATAATAATAAAATAATAATAATATAAGAATAAAATAAATGTTTTAATTCCTATATTATTACTTTTTCTTTTTTAATAAATATATTTTCGTCTATTTATAAAATCTTTTTATTAGTTATTTTACTAGTAAACTTTTGAAAACTCTAGTTTGAGATAAATAATATTGGCATACATAAATGATTTTTTTCCGTCTGAAGTTTCTACAAAAATTAAAGTTACTGTCAACTTTATTTAAGTTAACTTTGTATTAACTGCATTTGATTGCAAAAGGAATTGCAAAGCTTCTTTTTATCTGCACGAAATTCTTCACATTCTTTTGATGAAACTTTCTTGAATTCCTTTAGAAAATAAATAAAATTGGAATCTATATACAACTTTGATTTCCAGTTTCTATAAAATATTAACTATAAGTTTTCAAACCAAGATTGTGCACTTTTTTTCAATATGGGGTAATAAAGAATTATTTTTTTAAAACTGTATAATTTTTCGAATTCTCAATTGTTGTTCGAAATTGAAATGGTGCTCTACTGAATTTGAAAGAAAAAAAAATTGTGTGTTCCAAATCGAGAACTTTGAAAAGGAAAAAAGGTATGCATTCAGAATTCAGCAATTAATAAAGAACATTTTCAGCCACAGTTCAAAAGTTGCACAAAGAAAAAGATTCCGTTCCAAATACTTCTAACTGGAGTCTTCATATAACAGATGGCGCTTTTAGTTACTGGGAAACGGAAGTTCCAGATTTGGTTGAAGAACAAATAAAAAAATAGAAAAAAAAATAAATAAATAAAATTACGCAATGGCATCTAGCGAGATAAAAAAAAAAAGTTCACACGCTGTTGTAGTTGAGAGCAAAGTGCAAGATCAATTCTCATTTGCATTTGAATCTGAATATTCTCTGGTTCTGTTCACAAAACTCAATAATATTTTGTTTCCGATCGACTTTTTAATTTATAAAATGCTTCAAATGCTGAGACATTTTTTTTATTTACTTCAATATTTTTTTCATTTCGTTCCATATTATTTTGTTTACAAAACAAGTGAAGCTCAGCTACTTTTTCAATTTAATTCATTTTATTTAAAGTCGTTTTTAGCAAATACGAAAGAAAGAAAACAGCTTATTCTAGAGTTTATTTTATTGCTATTTAAGCAAATGATTTGAAAAAAGTACTTAACTTGTTTGGTGTAAAATCCATTTTATAAAGCGGTGTTAATTATTTCCAAAACCTATTAAGCTTTGAAGCATTAACTAATGGCTCGATAATAGATAATCTGTTGCAACTGTAAAATGCTTTTTTTGGAAATAAAGTAGAAAATCTCTTCAATTACCGATATTTATGCGCTTTTTGCTTTTGTTAGAAACTTATTTGAGGAAAGTAAAAAACTATATTATTTTTCCAAGCTTCGCATGAAGTTTCTAAAGTGAAAAAAATAACAGAAGAATCTTTTTCTAAATTTGATACTATTAATATTTTTTAAATCTCTGTGATATCTTTGATAATAGTTTATATCTTTTTCAGCCTTTTCCATTTTTTATTATTTTATTAAAGTTTGAAAATGTTATTCATGCACTTACTTCTAAAAAAATATTTTTTTAAACTATTTTAAATATTTATGTAAATATATGATATATCACTAATTTGAAGCGTGGCAAGATAATGTGTCATGAAAATAGTTTTTTAAATATTGAATATTTTTTTAAACTTTTTTGAACAGTAAGGTATCGATTTAAATTAATTTATTAATCAATTGATCTAAATATCTTTTGTAGTTTTGACAGCATGATTTTATACAAATGTTAAAAACAAATAATGAAATTTATTTTAAATTGACTTTTGTAATAACAAACTATTAAGAAAAGATAAAAAAAGTTAAATAATATTTATAAATGATAAACGAATCTTTACGAATAAATGAATGTTTATAAAAACACATTTACGAATAAATGAATGTTTATAAAAACACATTTACGAATAAATGAATGTTTATAAAAACACATTTATGAATAAATGAAAGTTTAATAATAAACAAGTAATATAAAAAAAAAAAATTTAAAGTCAATTCCTTCTTTTTTTCCTCACTATATCGCAGGAAGTCCTTTATAAATAATTTTCATTCAATTTTTTAAGTTTATCTGGTGCCATCTATTGGTAGATACATGCAAATTAAATCTAAAAAAAAACAAACTAAAATTAATTAATGAATTAATATTTGAAAAAAATGCAATAACATCAAGTGTCCTCCACTACAAGTTCAAAAAAAAATGTATTTGAACTTGAGTGGATTAATAAAAAGTGTTTTTTTAACAATTGAAAATGTGAACAAGATATATATAGGGAGAGTGTGAGCTAATAGAAGGAATTTAATAATAAAAAAAAAAGAAAAGCAATCTCGAATTACAGCAAAATAATAAAAGCAAATACATACGATAAAAATAATAAAAGCAAACATATTAGCCTATATTTCAAATTTAATTAGAAACTTTTTGATCATTTAAAATTAAAAAATATAGAATACATTAACAAGAATACTCAAACACGATCGTTTCAAATTTCAAACGAAAAAAATTAAGAATAATAATATCCGGAAAAATAAGTTAAATTAAAATCAGACGATTTTTTATATTATTGCCAATTTCTATTTACATTATTTTAAAAATTGAATAAATAATAATAAAAATATTTGATGATAAAATAATAATAATTAATAATTAAATGAATAAAAATAATTAATAATTGAACGAATAAAATAATTAATAATTAGTTATGAGAAAAAGAGATTATTAACTAATTATTAATTAATTAATGATGAGCAAATGAGGAGAAAGAGCAACTTGAATATAAGAATATTTTTCCCATATAAAAATAAAATGAATTAATTAAATTTAATGAATGAATTAATATTTGAAAAAACTGTATTAACATCCAGTGTCATCCACTACAAGTTAAAAAAAATATATTTGAACTTGAGTGGATGAATAAGAAGTATTTTATGAACGATTGAAAATTTGAACACGATATATATAGGGAGAGTGTGAGCTAATAGAAGGAATTTAATAATAATAATGAACAATAATAAATGCATATTTATGAATAATTTAAATTATATGAATGGTTATAATATTCAAATTTCAAACTACTTATCCCACCCATTATATTCTCCAGGCACTGATCCTTCTAACTACCGCTTGTTTCGATCAATGACGAATGCCCTATCTGAGAAGAAATCAAAAACTGTTTTATATAGCTTCAAAAGACAAGTCGTAGTTTCGAGGACAAATTCATCTTTCACCAGAGAATTTAGAAAAAGTAGTGTCTAGCGATGAGCAACATTTTTATTAAAAATTAATTAATACATGCAATAAATAAATGTTTTTTTGCAGAACGAACCTCATGAATTAAATTTAATTCTTAATAGACTGCTTTTGATAAAGTTTGTTTTAAAACTGATCAGTCTTAATTTGAGTGTAGGTGAATTTTTTTATTGTACTTTCTTACATAACATTTTCGTAATTTTTCTAACTCTTTTGGATGTGTTTAATTTTATACCATGTATGTTATTTTGCTTATTGCGGGAAGAAAATTAACTCATTATTTTTTAATTTTACTGTAAATTTCAATTCAATTGTATGCCGGCAATACACATACTGATACAAATTCATCCTCTTCTTCTTCTTCATTGGCGTAAGAGCCCCATGGTGGGTGAAGGCCGTCTGCCTACTGGCAAATTTTGAGATAGGAGATGTTTTCTTTTTTTCGGGATAGGTTGCCTACATCCATCGCTATTACATCCACATTAGACAGGAATTTACGGAGACCTAATGTGGATTCCAAACCAATATAAGCATCCATGGCACCGCCGGTATTATGGCACATGGGGAATATAACATCGCCGGGACTCTGGCACATGGGGAATATAGCATCGCCGGGACTTGAACCCCAAACCTGATGTACCGATCATCAGTCCTTTTATACAAATCCATCTCGGAGATTTCTGTGAAATCATAATTTCTTTTATCACAACGATAAATAATTGTAATTCAAAGAATATTTCTCCCAAACAAATTCGACATTTCTATACTATAATAATTTCTTTTATTTATATGGCCATAATACATCAAAATACTTTTAATACGAGACCCATTTGTTTAACTATTAAATATTTCTTCCACATTAAAAGCAATAATATTTAAAGATTTATCTTTTCTTTTAAATTTAGTTTGATTTTAATGGTGACATTTTTAATAACTATTTTATAAACTGATCCATCAGAAATTTGTTACGTCTAAACTTACAATATTATTTTTTTACAGCGTATTTATTCCAAATCACGTTTCTCATCATTTTGTTTCAAAAGATCATTTCGAAAAATGCATGTCTGGAGCTTGAACAAAAAAAGAAAAATCAGATTTGCTAAAAAAATTTCACCTTAAAGGAATGTGAACCACGTAATCTTTTGAAGTCCAATCTCGGAACGAACCGTTTGCCGTAAGTAAAAATAAAAATGGTGCCAACTTCGGAAGATAGAACCCGTTTTCATGAAATTTCGGTTTCAAAATGTTTGATAGAAAAATTATTTATGGTTCTAGTGCGACCCATCCAAGCCTTTAAATCTCTGGAATAGACAATAACTGAGGAGCCTCTTGGGATATTTGGGTTCTGCCATTAAATTTCCGCCAAATGGCACCATTTTGAAAGTTCCGTACATGATAGCCCTCGAGAACCGAGAAGAATTTCTTTTCGATTTTTTTGGTTGAGTTTTTTTTTTTCTTTTTATTATTATTACCAGACTTTTGATTTATTTTTTGGTAATCGAAGGAATGTGGTTGCTAAAAGAAACGAATTTATATCCATTTCTCTTTTTTTTATTTTTTGCCAATTGAAGAATTTCAAATTTGTGATTTTATTTTAAGGTCTAAATGAAAAAAATTATTTAGTAAATTTTCGGAAAGTAGTTATTAATATTTCTCTTTTCTATTAATATATATATATTGATATTAATATTTATATTTTTTATTAATACTAATATTTTTTGGTATAATAAATATGCAAATCAATAAATCCAATATTCGAAACTTTTTTTTTCTATTTCCAATGGCAAGGCAAGTACAAGAAGAATAAAAATAGTAATAATGACAAAAATAACAAGGGAAAAAAATACAAAAGAATAAACGTCCAAAAAATGCAAAGATGACCGAAGTCATTGCCTTAAAAGTTCTCTCGCACGCCAGTAAAGTGCTTGTCTCCGAGTCGCGGTCAAGTACCGCACATCGTTGGAGGTGGTCTCTGTTCATTGGGTCTGTTGAACCACATAGGGGGCAGCCAGGATTCGAAAAGATTTTAATGCGATGGAGATGGCCATTCAGAAGTCGGAACTGGGCGACAGCATGCCGTCGCGGATTGCTGGGTTCCATGAGCCACGGGAATTTTAAATTGAAAATTGGTCTTACTTTTTGGACATAGTAGTATATTTCATTTATTTATTAAGTTACTCGATTATTATGAAAAGTTTATGCACTTACTGTTAAGCAGAAATTTTAATTCTCATATCATTTTCTTGCGACCATGATCATTATCATCATGATCGATGGCTATGATCATGACCATTATCATGAAATTTGACCATAAAAATTTCAAGTATGATTTGGTCAGAGAAACGTTGACTATAATTATAATTAATTTGTAATTTTAAATCATTTCTGAGTAGATACTGTATTCTTTTTTGAGAAAATGGTGGACTCTTTCTTAAGAGATGCTAAATTCTTTCCATATAGTAGTACTATAATAGAGAGCGTATTACAGTTTGAGCAAACATACTTCTTACGTGACTTTTACGGTGATGGCTTAATTGGTTGGGTTTTTTTCTAGAAAATGTCAGTTTATACTTGAGCAAATCTTATATATATATAAAGACTTTTATAGTCGTATATATGTACATGTATATTTTAGTTTGCCGTGATATAGCAATTCCAGTGGCGGCTGCAAGCTCTGAGCTTAATATGCAAGCAGTTATTTCCAGTTATCGATCTTCAGATGCAGTTGCCATTTGTTTATGACCTCGTCCAGACCTTTTTGCAACAATTCCATCGTTTTGTAATTGTTTCCGTAACGGAGACCGACTGGAACTATATCATGTTCGCTGTTTTACTTAATATCTAATCAAAATCTAAAATCTTCCAAAAATTGGGCAATTACATTTTTTTTTAATAAAAATAAAATGACTTACTGATGTAGAAGATAATCGGTTCAAAACAACATTAAACAAACACTAGGCGACATCTGGTTAACTGTCAAGAAAAGTGACTTCTGTCTATCAGTAATCTGCAAATGAATAAAGAAAGTGTATCTATTGCCTTTGAGGCATTTTTTGAATTCCAAATGAGGTGAGCGACGCAACCCCTCTAATCAAATGCAAATGCAACTCCCCCAAATCCCGTACGTCATTCATCCAGGCAATCCAGAGATTTCCCACTCACTTTTAGTCGGGTGGGAATTCCTTTAAATTTAGGACGGAAGCGCCTGAGGAATTGGAACAGCCAGAGGACAGGGAATGCGTCTTCCGTGCATCTTCCTCCCTGGAAAAAAAATGGAACAGAATAGAGGATGAATTTTTCTGGTGGTTGTGGGGGATCATAAAGCAATCAATCATTCAATTGCACAATGGAAGGGGGAGAGATATGGCCAAGAAGTTTTTCAGGTGACGGTTTCTCGGAGCAGTTAAGTCGATGGAGCAGTGCCGGATTTTCGCAGAGTGACGTTGGAGGCCAGTGGAAAGTGGGGATGCGAATTAGATATGTGTTTGCTGAAAAAAAGATGACACATCTGAAAATCGGCCATGAATAATTTAGCATAGATTTTAAATTGAATGTTTTTTTTATTGCTTTGATTTCATTGTATGGAGAATAGTTTGGTTTGATTTGTCGCTCTGCGGTCATCTTGTGCACACTTTGGGCTAAACAGACAGGGACCTGCAGTTTAAAGTGGATTACGAAACAATCACAAACATCCAGGTCTACCTCCGGGACTCGAACCCGAAACCTGTGGTACAAAGCGCCAGAGCGCTAGCCACTCGGCCACCAGGCCCCTATGGAGAATAGTATTGCATTACAGCGGTAACTCGATGCACATTCTTAGTCCATTCCAGATTCTTTGACTTATGAAAAAATTTATTTGGTACATACCAAACTGAACATAAGAAATAAATGGAAAATATTCATCTGTTTCCACGGAAAACAGTCTATTGCAATTTACATATTATGCATTGAGGGGCCTGATGGTCGAGGGGCTGGTGCTCTGTTTCTCGGTATCACAAGTTTCGGGTTCGTGTCCAGGTAATGCCATGGATGCTTGTAGTAGTTCGGAATTCACTTTAAACGTAGGTCCCGGTCTAACATGATCGTAGAGCGTTGCGGGGGTAGTGTTGCTCCGCGTGCATAACATATCTTCAAGCTACACGTGCCCCTGGGGTGGTACTAAATGAATAACATCGGTGCAGCCCTTGCTTATGGCATAAAGATAACTGTCTAAGTATTTGCCTGCTGCATTAGAAAAAAATAGTTTTTTTTTTTTTAATTTTTGGAAAAACAGTATTTTCTAAAATTGACTCTATTATCGAAATAAAATGTAAGTTTAAAAACTTTCATTTTTTTATATTTTATATATTGCGACGAGATTATGCATTGATGAGGTTGTACAAAATATTTTAAACATTTATTAGCGCAAAAAATACTCAAGAGGTTAGATTAAATGCAAAAAAAGGTAAAATTTAATTTCATAAATTTACTTTTGTCTTTTTTCCCTACTTGAATCTGGCGCAAGGACACCAGATTTGACATTTGTTAAAACTTTGTATAAAGAACATTGTTGCAGCCTTTTCCTCACTATGTTTCGGAAATGCGAAATGTGTGGTTATTCCAGACAAATGCTATTAGGGCCCATTTTGTTTGAATGGTTCGTCTATTGAACAACCATCTATTTAACAAAGAATTTGAAGCCTGAGTTTGGTATTTATTCCGAAGATCGTATAACAAACAACACTTTTCGCGTACAAACAAGACTTACATTAAGTTGGGCGTATTCTGGTTACCACTGTAAGATTTTAATGCAATTAAAAAAATTGTTTTTTATTGCATTCGTTAAAGAATCAGACACCAGTCTGTTTGGATATTCTTTGTCTGGCATTTTTTTTGTCTATTCCATACGTAACGTTAATTTTTTCACGATAATGTGTTCCATGAAAATTAGAGCAATAATTTCTATTTCCAAAACGAATAGAATGTTGAATTTTAATATTCGTTACTAGAAACACACGCACTTAAAAAAAACGAAAAAAAAAAATTAAGATGCAATTTTTTTTGGAAGTCAACTGATCTCAATCCCTTGATATAAAATTATTTTTGTTTTCGTTTGCAATCCTATGCGAGTCCGACTGGTGATCCAGTGATAACGTGCTCAACTAGCACGCAAAATGTTTCTGGTTCGAAACCTCTTGCTGTGTCCGTTATAGTCGCTGTTTTCCGGAACGAGGAGAATAGATGTCGACTATGACAGCTTTTTAGGACGGTATTTTTGGTACGATATGCTCGGCCATCCCTCCTATTCTCCTGATTTGGCACCCTCAGACTTTCATTTGTTCCCAAACTTGAAGAAATTTGTTTCTGGAAAGCGCTTCGCACCCAATGAAGAAGTTGAGACGGCCGTAGATAAATATTTTGATGCTCTGATATAATGATGTTGGAGATACGTTGGACCAAGTGTGTTGAAGTCAAGGGAGATGATGTAGAAAAATAAAATCATTTTTTAACTGAAAGTGGCAGTCTTTCATTGTCAGGGTGAGAACTTTTCGCCTTACCCTCTTATTACTGAAAGTCTTTCCGGAAGGAAGGTGTAATTTTCTGGTGCTCTGTTTGTGATGTAGATATGAGCAACACGAAGTCCATCGATATTCAAGCGAAAAAAAGCCATTACAATTATTGGGACATATTGAAGAAAAAAAGAAAAACTTTTATAATAGAAATAAAATTTGAAACATCAGAAATTTAGATGGTCGGTTAATGATGACTTTTTACGTGATAAATTGTTTTTAAATATTATACAGTTAACTTGGCCTAACTTACTGTAAACAAGTAATATAAATTTTTTTTTTAAGTCAATTCCTATTTCTCCTCAAGTCAAGCCATTTCACTATATTGCAGAAAGTCCTTTATACACAATTTTTTTAAGTTTATCTGGCTCCATCTATTGGTAGATATATGCAACTTAAATCTAAAAAAAACCTAAAATTAATGAATTAAATTTAACTACTGAATTAACATTCGAAAAAACTGTATTAACATCCAGTGTCATCCACTACAAGTTCAACAAAAATGTATTTGAACTTGAGTGGATGAATAAAAAGTATTTTATGAACTACTGAAAGTTTGTACAAGATATATATAGGGAGAGTGGGAGCTAATAGAAGGAATTGAAAAAGAAAAACTTTTATGATAGAAATAAAATTTGGAATATCAGAAATTTAAATGATAGGTCATGATGACTAATTTTGCATGATAAATTGTTTTTTAATATTCTTCCAGTTAACTTGGCCTACGTTATTGTAAAAAAATGAGTATATTTATTGCCTCACAAAATGAAAGGTACAAATTTTGAATTTCCTTAAAACGGTGGGACAGTGTTACAGAATGACTCAAGTTAACCACCTCGCAATTGCGTCTTGTAGGGAAGGAAAATGAAATTGCAAACAATGTTTGTTTAATTAAAATTAAAAAAAATATATGTTAATCATTGGATAAAATATTAAATAAAAACACTACTACAAACAAACATTTACTAAGTTTTTTATTTTACAAACTACTGTAACAATCATTTAAACTAAATTACTATGTTAAAAGATAAAACAATCTGCCAGAATACTAGATATATGATATTCAAAACCACAATGAAATATTTAAGTTATCTTTAAAAAAGTTCTATACGATTCCATGAATATTAGCCCAGTCATATTTAAAGCAGTATTTTTTTTTCTTCCAACAACGAAAATGTTTTCAATTTTTTTTTTTGATTTATTAGGTGCAGCAGATGGCTGTGATATAAACACAGAGATAATTTACTCATCTCAATTCTTTATCATTTTTTATCATGACTAAAGCTTTATGGCTTTATTCATTTTCTTTTTTAAAAATATGATCGTATTTTTTACAACATAATAATTTTTTTTTTATTTTCTCAACTGCTTCTTAAATACGTCAAAAATTTATATTAGGTAAAAATAACGCAAGATCAAAACATTAACGCATTCATAGTTTTTTTTATTTATATGTTTTTAACGTAGAATGCGTGATTTGGTCCTATATATAAGGGAAATTCTTCTAATTTTTTTTTATCTACGTCTAGTACCTATTTCTTACGACACATTTAAATTTAAAATTTCATATTAAATGGAACAGGTTTATAAAATTTTATAAGCAAATTTTTTAAAAAATAATGTGAACAAATTTTTTTAATGTATAAAATTAATTAAAAGCAAACACTGTTATTTCTATATATATGAGTAAAAAAATTTGAACAAATTAATCAATTTAATATTGAATATTATTTATACTACCTGTACTTGTTATTTGGTAAAAAAATTATGCAATTTATACACTCGTATGTAAATATAGCTAAGTAGCGTATGTATGTATGTATGTATGTTTTTATGTATAAATTCTTACGCTACTTAGCCACATTTACATGATATTCAATATTAAATTGATTATATAAGTATAAATAATAATAATATTCAATATTAATATTCAATAATATTATTCAATAATAATATTCAATATAATTTTCTAAAAATGGTAAATTTTTTTGGTGACAATGCATTTTATTCTATAGCAGCTAACGTTTATGAAAAATATCTTTGAAAATGTACAGATATTTTGATAGTTGTATAATTCTTTGAAATAACATTAACATAAAATAGCATTCTCACAAGAAACACAAAATGGATATTACATTAAAGTTTCACTTTAATAATGTTCAATGAACTACTATAATAACGATATACAAACTAAATATTTTAGAGCTAAATACTTATGCATTCTTGAATAATATTTAAAACTCATTTAAGAAATAACGTATACACCATAAAAAATGACGAAATGGGAATGTACTAAAATACACCCATAAAACTTTATTAAAATTTTTAGAATCTGTTACAGAACATAACAATAAAAGGCCAGGCAGGAATGTAATATTAGTTGATATAAAAATCAAATAAAAGGTGTGAAAAAAAAAAAAAAAAAGACATCTGCTCATTATTAATGTGTCTAGCCTTCAGCAAAAACAAACTTTCTGACGTCGTGGTGAAAAATCTAATCAATATTCCAAATACTGCACCACTCCCAGCTAGTTTCGTCTGTGCCTTATTAATATTTTACTGCTTCACTGTTTTAGATTAGAGATATTTATCGTTAAGGTAGATTTTTTATTGAAAATTTTTTTACAAAAGAAAAATAAGGACATGGATGTAGAAGAAAGTTGTAATTTTATGTGTTTTTAATATGATTTTTTCACCTCTAACTTTTCGATAAAGTGGTCCAACGTAACCACAAAATCTGCTGCGTTCGCAGATTTTTGTAATACTGTCTCGTTTAGTGAAACTGATATCGCAATATAGATTTTATTTAAAATGTGCATATTTAAATGTAGAATATTTTCAAAAATTGCTTCTTCACTAAGTTTCTTTTATTATTGTTTTTGGAATATTTATTGAATATCAGTTTAAAACACGAAGAGAAAAATGTTTGGAAAAACTTTAATTTTTAAAATTTACAGCAATGGCGTTAGTTAAATTTTGCGTAATGTGCAATTTTGAAACTTTCACGAAAGTAGAATTTTTGGCTTCCGAAAAATGGGTGAACAGAAGGTGAATAGGATGATTGAAAAGTTAGAATTGAGAGGATGCACTGACACAAATGTATCCTTTATTTTCTAACAAAGCAATCACTATAACGCGAAGCCTAAACTGCAATTAACGAAACCATACTAACAAAACCAAACTAACTTGTAGAGCAGTTATAATGTTGAGGGTGATGAGCAAATGATCTTGTGGGCGACTTTGGAAATGCATCATAACTCCGCGCATATTAATTATATATTCCCGTACTAGATTTAGACCCACTATAGACATTTTTTGAGTAAAAAATTGAAGCTTAATGAGTTATTAGTTTTGTGTTTACTGTTAGTCTTATTTGTAAATATAGATAATATAATAATAATGATACTAAACGCCCATAGTAAAGAAATATGTAACACTAAAAATGAAATATAAAAAATATATAAATATAAACGAAATTAAAAAATGAAATTATTAAAAAACATTATTAATTTTGCTAGTGCGATATTTGGTTCTCTAGTCTTTCACTAAATTTTGCTAATCGATCTCAATTTGGGCACTTGCACATCGTAATTGATGTTGCAGGTTAGCGTGTTTTGTGTTTGATCAATTTCATTTTAGAAAAAAACTATTCGCAGGTGTAAGTTGAATCAAAAGCTAGCGATTTTAACTTCAACTAAGAATCTGGTTTGTTCTGCTATCAACAATCAACTGTGCGTATCTAAAAATGGTCACTGAGGTCAAATAAAGTGAAACAGTAACTGTTATATTACATGTTCCAAGATGCGCACGCATCATGAGTTCGCAGACTATAATTTAATTATTCTGCGAACTCATAACTGTAAATTCATAAATAAAACAGGCAATGTCTGTCCTATATTCACAAGAACATTATTTTAAAATTAAAGTTAATTCTTTTGTCATAATTTCGACAATTATTTTTTGAATATATGGATGCACACGTAATGTATTTTTTAATATAACTACTTTAGCCATTATAAAATAAATATATTTTGTAAAACTGTCTTAAATCTCATTGGCCGGAAAAATATTCAAAGCGGGCCGCGGGTTGGCCACCGTTGTTGTAGAGTGTTCCATCGTTTTAAAAATTGCTATTGCCACACATGAGTACAATTTATTTAAATATTTTTTACTCTGCTATATGGTTCTCGTGGGAGTGCATGGAGGATGCAGCTTATTTAAACAGCTATCTTTTCTCTCCATGTGCTGTCCGATTTATAGTTCTCGTGAGAATGCAGGATGGATTTTCCTAATGGATATTAATTATTTTTCTCTTTGAAATCTTTCAGAATAAAAGCGAATATCCTTTTTGTAAAATTTAAATCAATTCACAACACTGCCTGCCTTAGATATTATAGAACTTTTATTTCCTATCATTTTTGAATGTTAATAAATACATTAAATGTTCTGACTTGCTATTATAATTTACTCTACCATTAATATGGAATACATTGACTGTAACATTGTATATACCGCATATTGGCACATTAAGTTGTGTCAACGCTTAATGCCGTTTTATTTTAAATGTCTTTTATACTAAAACTTTATTCAATATTTATAATAGTAAGAAAAATCAGAAAATAGAATATGTATATATAAAATAAAAGAAAATAAGAATGAACCCAATTTTTAAAACTGCAACCGTGCTTCCTCCTACGCACTGCAAGAGATCCCTTTGTGGCGTTCAGGACAAATGGTCAGTGGACCTCGAGACTCGCACCCGAGAGGAAGTACAGCGCAACCTGCGTGCTCGCTGAGAAATGTTTAGTTTATAGTCTCTCCAGAGAGGAAATATATTTAATGCATCGTGGTGCATTCGTTGATCTCACCCGAAGAGGAAGTATATTTCGCGCACCCTGTGCATGATTGAGTTTCGGGTTTTTGGCTCAGAAGTGGAATCCTTCCACGAATCTATAGTTATGTCTTTAAATGTGTTAAATAGTGTATTTATGTGTGTGGTGTTTGTAAGTGCCTGTAAAAGTAAAGCTGTGCGTTTTCAAACCTGTGTCTCAAGTCTCAACCTAACCACACCCAGTTGCAATCCAACCCACAATACTACCAATTTAGCGCCCAACGTGGGGCCGTCTTTATTTGCATATTACAAAACAATCTTTTAGTTACGATATCCTACAATAGTTGTACCAGACTTGAAGTATGTCTGAAGGTGGTATTAGCAAATACTCTGCGAATCTATATCCACTTTATTGGAAACCCGTTCACTTTCAAACTGATGGAACATGACAACATAAATCTTGGCTTATTTTGCCTTTTATACAAAATAGAAGAAGGTGCACAATAAACAAATGAATTTACATAATTCATGACAAGGATGAACAATAGTGTTTAACCTTAATATGATATAAGTGCATAATCTGTTAAAGGGTCGCTTAAATCAATGACAGAAAGCACAAATTTAAAAATACAATTTATTTAGAATTTAATTAATTTTAAAATTTAGTGTCAATTTTGTATTGTAGAGAAATCCGAAACAACTTTGTAATTCCTACAGCATCGAACCTACAGCACCCAAACCTACAGCATTCTACATCGAACCTACAGCATTCCTTCAGCAAATTTAGCAAATTTTTTTAATCAACTTAGAATTTTTTTTTTGTAGTTGAATTCAATTTTGTAAAAATGGCATGATGAATATTTCAATTTGGCTATGCAGAAGTAAGCTTTTATAGATTGGAAATTTAATTGAATTATTTTGCTTTCATTTAATTACAACTTAATTTCAAGTACTAATTTTAAATGGCAGAATTGTCATGAAAATTTGAATTAATGTAAGCATTTATTAACCAGCAATAATGAACACAATTTATGTATAACTACATACATTGTTGTCTAATGAGTGAAGTTATTATTTCTGCAAGTTGCTTTTATAAAATATAATGAAATGGTTTGTTGAGATTACAATCAATTTTTCATTAGAAATCCCGAATTTCAAATCCCCAAATCTCCAATTTCATTAGAAATCCGTAATTTTCAAATTATTTTAATAAAAGTAGTTTGATACAATTTCTTGCAATTGTTAATATATAATTTTTTTCTTGCTGATGCTAATTATTCTCTGCATGCTGTATTATTTTAAGTAATAGGCCTATTTAATCTAGCTTTTATTAATTAATTTAATTTCCGTACTGTTACTAATTTTGCAACTAAGACAACAATATTAAGACTTAAATTTGCAATTAAATTATGAAATAGCATGTTTATATTTAAAAACATTGTTTGTCATAAAGCCCAGTTGGTATTATATAATACGGCATCCGTACAATTCAACTTTAATTATAATTACATTTATAGCACCCAACGTTCCTCGGCTCTTTTTACATCGAGAAATATTTAAAGAATCTCAATTATTTCTACAGGAACGCTGGACACTTCTTATTGACGCTGTTCTTTTAAGAAGAAGACTTGAAATTCAACTAACTAATATTTATTTGCATAATGACATTTAAGACGATCACAGGAACACACAACATTTTTAATATAATTCACACCTATTAACAACTTGCAGCGATGCATTTCCAGGCAAAAACCGTTAAGTTTCGACACGGCCAGAGCGAGAGCTGCCAGACCACGCCCTGGCTGTAGGAAGCCAAAGTTCAGACTGAAACAAAAACTATTATGGGATGGAAAAATCACGTGAGAGAAGGACGTTTCATTTCAAAACAGGATTCCTGGGTGATTTGATCGAATGGCTCTCATAGAGAAACTGCGCGCTACATATTTTAATTATAATTACTAGTTCTAATATATGAACAGATTTATTAAAATATTTTAATTAAATAACCACACAAATTTATAATTGTTATATTTACTTTTGAAAAACTATTAAATAACTTAAAAAATTATACAATTATTATTATAAAAAATAACTTTAAGATTTAAAATAATTAATCACTTTAAATAATTTAAAATAAAATTAATTTTAAAAATAATTAATAAATTTATAAAAATTATAAATTTCATAAATAAAAAAAATTATAAAATTTTTATGAAAATTTTGGGACATATTTATAAGCATATTTATATATTTTTTAAAAATATATATAAATTGCTTATTTCTGCTATATTAAAATCTTTAATATATTGCCTGTTTGGCAATAACTGCTTGGCAATTTGCTACTAGTATTTATTTATTTAGGTACAACAAATTTATTTTGGAAGATTAGAAATATTATCATATATAAAATAATATTTTATTTTCACTTATAATCGTTAAAAATAAAATGACTACTAAAATACATAAATAACAAATATGCATATTTTTTGCTAAACATCTGAATTATGTTCTTTGTAATTGAAACATTTTTAGTTGTTGTTTTTAAGGGTTTTTTGGCTAAAAAAATATGAATCTTTATTGATATCTCATAACGATATTTGCATATTTATTGTTAAACATGTTCGATTTCTGCATCTTTGCTCAAATAAAATATTTTGCATGAGGCTTCTCCAAGACTGAGCATATGTGGTCTACTGAATTTTAATTATTTTTTACAACTTAGAAGAAACTTTTCCCATCAAGCTTTTCTCCGAGTATTTCATTTTATGACAATTTTTCCCCTCTTTAAGTATTGGAAGTCCAAGATTAGGAAATTTTGTTACTTTAATTTGAACCACTGCAGTGGTTTTGGACCTATACATTGGTTCCCTTATCTAAATGCTTATCATAAAGCAATAAAACTTGGTAGCATTTTTACCGATGCTGTTTTCATGACTTGTAATTTATGCAGGGAGTCTCCTTGCCTAATTTCTTTCAAAGTCAAAGAAAGTTTATCGGAATCATTTCAAACCATAAAAATGGATTTATAAAAGTTTTCTGTTATCGTTAACTTCAAATTTGTGGCGACAGTTCTGTCCGTCTTTCGACTTTAAACAACATATTTTTATTTAATAAACAATGTAGTCACTAATTCAATGAAAATACTTCTTCCAATTCTTTTCAACGATATTTTGCTTTTAGCATTCAAATTACTTTGAAAACATATAACATCATTTCATCCTTTACCATTTCGGAATCTTATGGCAGATTTAATGTGTTGGAACAAGGTCGAAAGGACAGTCTAGGTCAGGGGTGGCCAACCCAAATGATCTTGCGGGCCATTTTGGAAATGCACCCTAACTCCGCGGGTCGCATATAAAATTATATATCCCCATATTCGATTTAGACCCACTATAGATATTTTTTTGGAGTGAAAAATTGAAACAAAATCAATTATTTTTGTGTTTACTATTGTATAAATATTATTAAACATAGATAATATAATAATAATGTCACTAAACGCGCGTTGTAAAGAAATATATAACATTAAAAATGAAATATAAAAAAATATATAAATATAAATGAAATAATGAAAATGAAATCAATCAAAACTGTTTATTTTACTAGTGAGATATTTGTTTTTCCATTCTTTCACTTCGCGTTTTCAAATCGATCTCAATTTGGGTATTTGCACATCGTAATGGGTGTTGCGTTCGTTATGTTTGAGCATGTTTTGTGTTCGGTCAATTTCATTTTCGAAAAAAAAAATGACTCACAGGTGTAAGTTGAGAAAAACTTGAACTAAGAGTCTGATTTGCACTGTGCACTGCACTGTGAATATGTAGGGATCGTCACTGAGGTCACGTAAAGTAAAACATAGAAGCTATTGTATTAGATGTCCCAATATGCGCGCGCATCATGAGTTCGCAGACTATAATTTAATTATTCTGCGAGCTGATAATTGTAAACTCATAAATAAACAGCCAATATATGTCATATATGCGTAAGAATATTATTTAAAATCAAAGTTAATTTTTTTTTCATAATGCCAACAGTTAATATTTGAAAATAGGGATGCACACATAATGTATTTCTTTAATACATTGTTTTTCACTACTTTGACCTTTATAAAATAAATATATTTTGCAAAAATGGCCGGATAAATCTCACGGGCCGGAAAAATATTCAAATCGGGCTGCGAGTTGGCCACCTCTGGTGTAGGTGAAGCATTTGGAAGCCATATTCTTTTAGTAGACTCTTACTCACTTTTGCAGTGTGAGGTTTAGCTTTGTCTTGTTCTTGGATTACTCCATTATGTTTATGAAAGAAGGCAGTCTTTACTGCAAATATGATTTTAAGTTTAATAGATGGTGGCAGTTAACTCCAGCGGTTATTGTTTGTCACCCTGTAGGTTATAATGAACCATTCCTCTTTGAATGCAGACTCCTTCCAAGCTGTTGGATAGATCTCGAATAGGGGTTAAGCCAATGTCTTTTGCCCTTTATATTATTATAGATGATCCAATAAATTATCATCTATAGTTAGAAGTTGAATTTGCGTTATCATGACAAATATTTCTTTAGATTGTGTTATGATCTATTATTGTTAGATATACGTAAAATAGCACTTTTTTCATAATTATATAAATGTTTTCATTATTAGTAATAAAATTTAATAAAATAATTAAGTAATATACTTCTGATCATCGGGAATAGTATAATAATAATTTTTAATATTAAACAGAATAAAAGTTAAATTTCGATAAATTTTACGAATTCATAATTAAGATCTTGAAAGAATGTATATCCATTAAAATATTTTCTAAAAAATTTAATTATAAAACTAATTCAGAAAATTAATTGAACTGTATTTAATCAATATATCTATTCCACAAAATAATTTAATTATTTATTATTCAGAAAATTAATTGAACTGTATTTAATCAATATATATATTCCACAAAATAATTTAATGATTACATTTTTAAAATTGAAGGATTCATTGAATACTTCAAAAACCTTTTTTTTTGTATTAGAAAGCATTAAAGGTTTATATTTGTTTAAAACTGTAAAGCACAAAAACGAAAAGAACATTTTTTCAAAAATTCTTTAGTTTTCATATATATTATATTTAAAATTAAATTTCAATAATAGTTTGATTAAATTTCATTCTAATTTTCTCATTGCTTAAAAAATAATTTTTAATTAAATTTTAAATAAATACAAAATTAAATGTAAAATAACCTGTAAAATAATTAATTTATTTAAAATGTAGTAATAGTTTCGTTGTAAAGTAATTTTTTGGATACAAAAAAAATAAATTAATATTAAACATGTTATGTGGTGATTTAAATATGATTTATTAGAAAAATTAAATTTCAAAACGAAGAAAAAAAAAATAGTAATTTTATTTTTATTATGTTGTCTCTTTTGAAAGAAACTTACAATTAATAAAATATTTGTCTGTGTTATTTATTATTTTACCTAACTGTTTCTAGAAGAAGAAAAAAGAACTGGAATTACTCTACTCTTAAGGAAAAACTTTAGTTAGAATAGTTATCGAATAAATAATTGCTTTAATCGAATTAAGGGAAATGGTACATGCATGTTGTCTGTACACGTTAATGTCAAATACATTTGCGGAATTGCAACTGCTATTGAATTATAAAATTTATTACACACGCTATGATTAAAAGTATGTTTTTTTTTGTTATAATCTTTATGAATCATTATTATAACTATTTCACAGATAGAAATTTACCCATAACTGTATACATAATTGTATTCTAATTAGTTAATGAATTTGTCTGAGTAGTAATTATGTTTTAGACTATTACAGTCATAATTGATAACATTGATTGTTTAATTTTCCATAATGCTGTGAATTGTTGCGAGTAAATGGTCTGCCTGTTGTATTTATTTTGACGATTTAGATGTATGTTATGTGATTAAAATATACTAATTCAAACAGGAAGTGTTTAAAAGCAGTTGAGCTTAGTTTAATTAATTTTAGTAATGTTTTATAACCATTTTATTACAATGTGTTTGATTAGTATAATTTTTGTTTGTTGAGATTTGATTGTATGTCAAATGATAGCATCGTCGGGATGTGCCGTAATTGTTTCGAAGCAAAAAAGTATCAATTTGGTTTTTCCATTAACTCCTGGATTTAAAAAAGTCATATAACAGAAATGCTCAAATCCTATGCACGTTTTCTTTGAAACTATAAGTTGTAATTTTTTGAATAAGTCATATCTAGATAAGATAATCTTTGTTTAATATTAAGATGTTTTCTTTTTTCATTAGAAAATTTTTTATTCAATACTTTCTTATTTATTACAAATTAGAAAATCGTTAGAAATTCGTAACATTTGTCAACGTAATTTTTGCGTTTATTTCCATGATATTTATTACCATAAACATGTTAGATTATAAATTTGCTCTAAGCAAAATAGTTATTTGTTGATAAAAAATGCATTAAAGTAAACCAGTTTGGATTGTGCAATTATTTGGCATGAATGTCTAAAAAAAAATAAATTAATAAAAACCATCATTAAAAAATACCTCATTTATAATATAATAAAACATAGATAAATGAAAACAAAACCAAAATCGATCAATAAAAAACATTCTGTAAAACCAAACCGCTTGGTTATTACAAAAATTAAACCGAATACTAAAATGTTTCTTTAAATTATTGAAATATCTTTGCTCGTAATGTAAATGTTTAATAAATATGATAATAATGTCTCGTAATGTTTGCTCGTAGTGCAATTTTGCTCGTAATGTAAAATGCATTATTGGAAATTTTGTTCGTAAGGTAAAATGAAATATTGGAAATTTTGTTCGTAAGGCAAAATGCAATATTGAAATTTTGCTCGTAACCTAAAATGCAATATTGGAAATTTTATTCGTAAAGTAAAATGCATTATTGGAAATTTTATTCGTAAGGTAAAATGCAATATTGGAAATTTTATTCGTAAGGTAAAATGCAATATTGGAAATTTTGTTCGTAAGGTAAAATGCAATATTGGAAATTTTGTTCGTAAGGTAAAATGCAATATTGAAATTTTGCTCGTAACCTAAAATGCAATATTGAAATTTTGCTCGTAACCTAAAATGCAATATTGGAAATTTTATTCGTAAGGTAAAATGCAATATTGGAAATTTTATTCGTAAGGTAAAATGCATTATTGGAAATTTTATTCGTAAGGTAACATGCAATATTGGAAATTTTGCTCGTAATGTAAAATGTATTTAAAATTTTGCTCATATATAAATTACATTTAAAATTTTGCTCATATATAAATTACATTTAAAATTTTGCTCATTATGCAAATTTCATGATTGAACATTTTGTTTATTATGTGAAGCACTTTATTGAAAATTTTGGTTATCTGTGTTTTTGTTCGCGTAAATTTTAAAAACAATCTCTTACTCAAAACAAATTTATATATTTAAACAAGTATAGTACTATAGAGGAAATGATTAAATGCTAAACCAATGAAAAAACAAACCCAATCTGACTCTGCTGTACCGTTTAATGATTGATTAGAAAATGTTGTAGCGTTGTCCGAACGTCACATGAGAGTCTAGACTGGCCTGTCGCTTGTCATAGTGTCACTAAATGTGATACTCGGTAAATACGGCGAGAAAGGAAATAGATAAATATTGATATGCATAATAGATGAACCCTGGACCAGGAAAAGTAAGACATAACATGTGTTCAGGAGAGTGTTTCATTTTGGTAAGAGCTGAGCTGAAACACTACAAACACATGTAAAAATACTTTTTTTTTCTTTTTGAAATGTTGCTGTAGTAAGAATTTTCAATTTATTGAACTTTTCTCCTTTATCAGACTTTTAGTTATTTGCGATTTCCTCAAATGAAGATAGATTTCCTTGTCCTTTTTATTGACTCGTTTATTTTCTCGTTGGAAGTAGAATTGAAAGTTAAAATATAATTATCTTGGATTAGACATTTTAGAATTTAATTATTGTTGGTTTGATTTGCGATATGATTAATATCGGCAGAGATATGATTAAATTTATTAGAAAATGCAGTGCGCATTTTAAAAAATATGGATTGTTAACTTTTTCAATTTACATAATTGAAACAGTACTATTTTTGGTCTTAAGTAGCTAGGCGTACGAGCTGATGAGATTATTGATGAGATAACGGATGAGATTAGACTATTTCTGCTAATAGCATGCCTGGAGTGTATTCATATAGAATAGCTAGTTTTCTTGCATCTAAACAAAAACTAGTCTTTTATATGCTATTTGAAAAACGTGCAGATCTCGGGGATAATTGTAAGAGAATGTCTCGCATCGGCAGGTAAATAATCAGATTGGAATTTATTTTTTTCCCCAATAAATCCACTACAATTAACCCGGAAAAATATTCCGGAAGAATATTTTTTGTTTCTTCCTTTCCATATGAAAATTTTCAGCAACGAGGAGAAAAAAAAGCGGCTTGCCGTAATTTAGATGAAAATCGGTTTTATTTGCTAGATTTTGGGGAAGTCGAATGGCCGCTCTGCCTGATGTTGACTTTCGGTCACGCATTGAAGGATCTATGATCATCCGAAATACAGCTGGAGTGTTTTTTGTGAGCAAAAAAAAGAAAAAAGTTTTTCCCCCTTGTTGAAATAACAATGTTGAGCAATTTTCGACAGCATAGCAGCAGTATTCCGGAATGCCATCATCTGTAACTCCAGATGTGTTACAAATTGTGCCATATAAGAATAAAAAATCGTATCTGTTGTTTCACGGTATTGTATAAATATAAAATTTCCTTTCAGTCATTTACAAATATTAACAGTTTTTATATTTTTGCTTGTATAATAAATAATTGCAAGGTATACCGTAGTAACAACAAAAGAAGATACCCTCTTTTCAAGTAATGCCTATCGCGAATTGATCTATTACCATATTAATAAGAGTTATGTTCTAGCTATCATGGTGACAGAAGTTTAAAGTTTCAGTGCAAAACATTTTTTTTTATTGGATACTCCCATATATGATCAACAGACTTAAATTTTAAACACCACTTCGGAATTCTAGCTTCTGTTTAAAAAAGAGTGTTAGGGGTAGTTTTTCAGATTTTCTTCCATCCCATATTCAAATATCGACCATCTGTCTCGCCTTCACTTCTGATGGAATTCCAAATTCATCCACTGAAGTCGAGCTCTGCTGTCATTTATTGAATTTATTACATATTAAGTGCCTCGTAACCGTTGACGTTTATACACATTGTTACAATCAGTCACCTCGTTTCAGAAAGTAGCTATTCCCATCAGAAAGCATTGTACATTTTCTCTTCCTCAATTTTCGGATACAATTAACATATCCAGTTATTTTCTTAATTCTTATTAATCTTGTGTTCTCACATTTTCACATTAACCAATTTATATGCACATACAGGACTACACTTAGCTGAGGACTACGAATTGCAGCAGGCTGAAATATGTAGTCCTAAGCCAAGTGGAATCAATAATTGAATTAATTGATCAGCATCTTGAGTCATTTTACCATTTCTATTAGCATCCAAAAGATTACAAGAAGCTGAGATCTATCTTCCATACGTTGCGTGAAAAATACGTATGGCGAAACTTGTTGGACGTCTGCCCTTTAGAGTATTGGCTATCAAATTAAGTCATTAAAAGTGATAGCAGATTGTAGAGAGCAACAAATGATGAAGTGGTCAGAGTACACGAAAATAAATATTACATCGCTATCTTCGAAGTGGCTGTTTTATAAGGAAATAGATGAATAATATGTGCAACAATGCACTAATTTATGCAATAATTTTATTATGCATTCATTTGTGCTATAACTGAATTTGGAAAGTCGATGTCAGAAAATCAAAAGGAGTTTAACAAACGTAATTTCACGTGCACAAGTACACTATATATATATATATATATATATATATATATATATATATATATATATATATATATATTTTTATGAATATAATAAGCAAATTTATAATGCTAATATATAGTAGGTATCGAATAAAAACTTTTGCCAATTGTAAAAGACAATATTCAGAATTGTCTACCCAGAGAGCATATCGATATCCAACTCTGTCACGAATTTTATTCCGGCAGTGAATCGGGTTAATTACACGCAAGTCTTGCGTGATAAATCGGTGATGGTAATTTTGTCTCCGTATTTCGTAAAAGCTGCAGCTTTATTTGAAGCGGAGAGAAAATCGAAATTGATGTATGAAAATCTACAGAGGGGTTTCGCACTTTTGGCACATTAATTGATACAAAATGACAGTAGAGAATAATTTTTGGTGATAAATGAAAACAGACTGTAATTCGGTTTGAACGGACGGATTATTATCATATATTATTTTGAGGTAAAATTGTTAGAACTATAAATTTAATTTCTCAAATAATATCATAAGTTGAATTAATGATTTATTAGAATATGAAATTCGATTCATTTTGTATTCCATATAGAATTGAGAAGCTTCGAAATAAATTTAAAAAACAAAAAAAATTAGAGAATAGAATTTTTTAAATGAAAAAGATTTCTTTGGTGAAAAACAATTATATAGTTTTGCGAATAATATCCAATTGATGAAGTGAGATGATAGAAAAGGGAGCACAACCTGGAGGACCCGTCTATAAGTTGATTTAAACAGAGTACATAAGGAAAAGACAATCGAATTTAAGTACGACAATCAGCGTCACATCTATACTGGAATTTCCATCCTTGAGACAACAGATGAACACGTTATCTGAAATTCCGTCACAATGCATGAACGCTCGTTGAATCTCATGAATCGGAGACTCTGATGCAATTTTCCTCACCAATATATCCCAAAAGAAGAGCAGGAGGAGATTGCTTGCGATAATCTGCCTCTACGTCCCCCATATCTCACGGTGTTACAATGCGTACTGTCCTGTGCGCGAACTGAAGGGTAATTTTCTGTAGCAGAACCACTATGTGAAGAGGTTTGGGAGTTCCTGCTATACGTCTCGCTTATGAGCCCTCTTGACTTTCGCGGGGCGTATGCTATGCGGACTACCAACACCTTTCAGGTGCATCTGCTTGATTCCCACAATACCTCCTATTTAGATATAGGGTGGCAAACACTCAATATTAGTCCCAGTTTAATTCAGTTATCCGCAAAGATTATTTGCAGTTTCGATGAGGGATTTCAAGTGCGTAAACGCTGTCATGTGCTGCGAAATCTAGGTGTCTGCACCCTCGAGAGCTGTATGTACCAGCTTATCAAGAGCAATGTCCCATAACCTTTTCATTCAGGAAAAGTGGTGCTTTTATCTTTGATTGTATTGATTAACTTTTGCTGGTTGCATATCCTTATATAAGGTTTGCAGACTCGAATTGCTCTTTGTACTCCTAAATGTTTTGGAGCAAATTGACTAAATCTGGCCGTTATGCTATTAAACCCCACCAACCCACCTTTATACTCATAATTACCGGAGGCTCTTGGCGAATACTGCCTGTGCCATGGATATTTGGTTTGGAATTCATTTTAAACTGTAGGTGCCAGTCTAGTTAGTCTAAAGTGTGCCCAAAATGACCTTAGAGTGACAAGTCAAACCTCAAAGCTCTTTCATTGTTAATCCAAAAAATCCTTTTCTATACCTGAATTCTGAGAAAAGTCCCAACACTTTGTTTATTGCTAATACAATAACTAACTTTGCTAGTGGTTGTGTATACTTGAAGTACACAATTTAATTATCTACTTAACAATTAATTTTATCTTGAATTCTTAGAATTTTGAGAAAATAAAATTACTTTTATAAAAAGATTTACATCGACTCCTGGTGACATAGATAATTCCCATAACTGAGAATTTCGGTTAAAACAGAAACAAACTGTAAACATGATTGGATGTTGAATATGTTTCAAAACCATTTTTTCGAACATTATCCTTGAATATATACTTCAAATAAACATTAAAATTCTATTTATTAATAGATTAATAGTTTGATCGATTGAGTTAAAATGTTTCACTTCCTCTTCAAATATTTAATTTTTAAAGTATGTTTTGGAAATGATACCAATAAAAAATACATAGATGAAAAATTGTTTTTTCAATTTCAGAAAGTAAATTGTTATAAAAGTTACCATAACATCCAACATCACAACGGAAGAAACATTAACTTTGGATCCATATTCATTTAATCCAATGCCTTACCAGTAAAGATATACTCCATTAATCTTACAACGGATGGAAAATTTCAACTTGGCAATGGAAAACAGCACTCACAGAAACGAGTTTGTAAAGTCTGCGTTTTCGATTTCGATCCTTTTGCCGATAATCTTCCATCGATTTTTTTGTTATCTTTCGTTATATAGATAGATATCCAATTTGAAAAAGCGCGCTCAAAGCGAAAAATTGCTGAATTCTACGAATTTGTCGATATGCAGCTACAGTTTATTGACAAGGAGCGAATGGGAACACAGATTCCGTACCATACCAGGCAACCCTTTTTTGTTATAATATTTTGAAATTCGGTCTTATTTTATGGTCTTCATTCGGTATTTTTTCGGGTATTCTGTCTTATTTTTAGTCTTTACTCGGTTCTTTTTTAAAAAACTCAGATGACGTGTATCCTGCGTCTATACGGAACAATTTTTCAATCAAAATCGATAAAAATTAGATCAAGATCGATCAAATTGTAGTCAATTAAAGTGTGAAATTTTACTTTTGTCAATAGCCTGTTGGGCTTTCAACGTAGAGATTTTGTAAAAATTCAATTAATAATAGACAAACCGTAATTGATTCAATTACAGGAATGGGAATGATAAATCCAAAAGTTGGAAAGTGTTCCCTTTGGCTTCGAAGAGGAGTGGAGGAGGATGTGAGTATTCTGGATAACTCCTTTTTGGGTGGAGATGCTCCGCATTGGAATGGCAAAATAAGGCAGATCTTATTTTCACACAACAATTTGGCAGGCATATTATGGTAGTGTAATAGTAATAACTCCAATAAATAGCCCTTGCAAACGTTGAATTTGATGCATATCTATTTTTGATAGCGAATTTGTATGTATTTGCTTTGATTTGGAATTTTTTTATGCGAGTTTTTCATACAATTCATAAATGATTTTTTGATGAGGTGGCTATATCAACCACTTCCACAAGAGATCATTCGATACATTAGCAGATTCAACGTTTTTTAAGATGCAAGTGTTATGCACCATTTCGCCATTACATAATATTATACTAGGCTCCTAGTGCTGATTATTTTATCATATTACTTCTCTTGAAGAAAACATCTATCAAATAAAAATAAGGAGGATTCAAAATAGTTTACTTTTATGGATTTTGTAATTTATTGTTACAATTGTACCATGGACGAAACAATTTTAACTCTAAAGCTCAATTAGAATAGAATTTTATCCCTAAAAGGAAAATATGATGTAAAAATTTGAAGAATGGCTTTTTGCTGATGCAGCATGACGTTATAAAGTAGGAAATTAATCAACGTTTTTCATTTTTAAATAAATTCCAAAGTATCTTTATTTTTCGTTTTAAAACGCAAAATGATTCAATTATCTATTTTTTTTTCGTGTATTGATTAACACAATAATATGATAAATATAGTTTTATAATATACACTCAAGAGCCAAAACATTATGACCACCTGTCAATAACGAGTTGGCCCAACTTTGGCGCGTAAAACAGCTTCAACGCGCCTTGGCTTGTATGCCACAAGTCCTTGGTAGATGGCCGGAGACAGATTGTACCAGATGTTTAAGCAACGGTCACGCAAATCCGAGATATTGCGAATTGGTGGTCTTTGAACTCTGAGCTCGTCCCAGGACATCCCAAATGTGTTCTATCGGATTGAGATCCGGTGAGTTAGGCGGCCAGGACATTAACTGGAATTCAGCATCATGTTCCTCGAACCACTCCAACACAATTTTAGCCTTGTGACAAGGGGCGTTGTCCTGTTGGAACATTCCATTTCCAGCTGGAAAAATAGAGACCATGTAAGGGGGCAACTGGTCCGCAATGATGTTCAGATACCCTGTAGCATTCATTGTCTTCTCTACCACAACCATGGGTCCCAGAGACGCCCAAGAGAACATCCCCCAAAGCATAATACCGCCACCACGGGCCTGTGTATGACATGTACATCGAGGGAGCAACTGTTCGCCTGGAAGACGGCGTATCCTGACACGGCCATCGGCGTGATGAATGACAAACCGTGATTCATCTGGCCAGGCAACTCTCTCCCACTGTTCCATGAACCAGTCACGATGTTCCCGGGCCCAGCGCAGGCGCATTTGGCGATGACGCTTGGTCAGCAAAGGCACACGAGTGGGACGTTTGCTGCGTAGCCCCATATCCAACAGTGTCCGCTGAACAGTGCTCTCCGATACTATTCTACTTGGCCCTGCATTGTATTGGGCTGTCAGCTGAACCACTGTCTGGCTCCGGTTTTGCTTCACCATGCGAGACAGTCTCCGACGACCTTTTTCTTTGATAGCGTGTGGACGTCCAACACCATGTCTTCTACTGCTGGTTTTACCGTCATTCATCCACTTTGCATAAGTACTAACAACTGTAGATCGCGAACAACCCACGAGTCGTGCAGTTTCAAAAACACTTGTTCCGAGCCATTACAATCTGCCCTCTATCTAAGTCGCTTAGATCCGCAGCCTTTCCCATCACGCACAGAAGTAAGTGAAAGAATGATTCTTCAGACTCTCCAGCAGCAGTTAAATACCACTTCCACCTGATCACCTGCCTTCCACGTCATCCAGGCGAACTCATTGCAAAATGTAGGGGTGGTCATAATGTTTTGGCTCTTGAGTGTATATATAGCCAATATAGTTTTCCGATTTAATTGTTCCAATTCTTATAATTTCCAAATGCTGGAAGTTTTGACCTTTATTCATAACAACATGATCAAATATATAACAAATCCAGTGTCCCCAAAAGTACATAACTGGTAACTTGTATACAATTACTATAAACAATTTGTTTGAACTGAGTCTTTGCCTCAACCTACAAATTTATGGTGCGTCTCCTTGGCATAAATACATAAGTCTTGGATTCAGTATTACTTGAGGATTACATGTTTCGAACTGAACTCCCCTCCCTTCCCACCCAAATTTGAAGTCCATCATAAATGCAGATGAGTATATGACCTATAATACTGCTAAATATAATCAAATAGTATAAAGAAACATTTATATAGTATGTGTATTAATATTACGTAAATAATAACCAATTAAAAGGCCAAAACAAATTTAAATGAGAAAGGAATATTAGATGGCGCTGAATATATAAATTTAAGAATTTAGCAATAAACTTTAATAAGCATAAAAAAGTTGTAAATTATCACAAAATTTCTTTCATTAGAAAGATATGTGAATGCCAGAATGTAAGCTTAAAATCCATCTAAGAAATTTATACGTCGTGAAAACTTTTTCAAATGCCTACAATGTGCTACAAAATAGAATTTAATGATATTATTTAGAAAGTAGAAAATACCGTAACTTGCTTTAAACAACGATAAAAAGTTGTAGATTTATCTGTAGTAGAGCTATTTATAAGCTAATGAAACATAGTTCACGCATTTTCTTTTAAATTGGATCAATTGCATTTACTTAGTATATAATTAATGAACATGAAAAAGCTCTTGGAATAGAAAAATATAGACGGGATAATTTGAACACTTATAAAGAAAAAAAACTTTAACTTTAAACCTTTTAATCATTAGTTCGATGCTCTTATGTGACTGAAGTAACAAAATACGTTATTTATTGATGCGTCAAATTGCACGAAATTAATTACATGCCCTAGAGATAAAAATTTTCTTAGAACTGTATAAAACACAACCAATTACATGTTACTATTAAAAGATTTGTTCGTGTTTCTTTATCATATGTACTTGATTTGGCTAATATGTAGTAAATTTAACGTTATCAAAAAGGAACCATGTGAGTCTAAAAATCATTCGAGAAAGAAACCATGCGAGTCCATAAACCTATTATGGTTACAATGAAATATTATACGAATATCCTCAAAAAGAAATCCAATGCAGCAATTCAATTTGATCCAATGGAACAATCCAATTTGATCCAATGGAACGATCCAATTTGATCCAATGGAATAATCCAATTTGATCCAATGGAACAATCCAATTTGATCCAATGGAATAATTCAATTTGATCCAATGGAACAATTCAATTTGATCCAATGGAACAATCCAATTTGGTCCAATGGAACAATCCAATTTGATCCAATGGAGCAATCCAATTTGATCCAATGGTGTAATCCAATGGAACAATCCAATTTGATACAACGAATCCAATGGAGCAATCCAATTTGATCCAATGAATCCAATTAAGCAATCCCACGAATCCAATGGAGAAATCCAATTTGATCCAATGAATCCAATGGAGCAATCCAATTTATCCAATGAATCCAATGGAGCTATCCAATTTTATTCCAATGAATCCAATGGAGCAATCCAATTTGATCCAATGAATCCAATGGAGCGATCCAATTTTATTCCAATGAATCCAATGGAGCAATCCAATTTGATCTAATGAATCCAATGGAGCAATCCAATTTGATCTAATGAATCAAATGGAGCAATTTCCAGCCGATAGATTTATCGTGCCTCTTTTAAGCAAATCGGATTTCGCGCACAGTTCCCCAAATGTGAAGTAAAATGTAGCAAGGCAACATTTTAGCATTGAATGTCGTTGAGGATGTGGAATGAAAAAAACGTGATATGATCCTATGAAAAATTGAAAGAAAAAATATTAACTTGCTAAAATGACCTCTTAGCTAATTTATAAAATTAAAATGTTAAGAAAATTTAGGGAAAGTTTTATCTTTCAAACTTTAATAATGTTCCTTAATTTCAATGAAACATCTTTATAAGGTGCTTAATGGCATGTAGCCAGAAAGGTATGAGGTTCTTGGATGGTAAATAGATCGATAATCGATTCTTCTAGTATTTATTTTTTATCTGGCCAGAATTGCTCGGTAGATAGGGCATTAGATTCCCGATATAGAAGTGTTACATTAAAAGACGTGTTTTTGCCAGGTATAAGCTAGGATATGCAATAGATAAACGGTCTCAAAGAAGGAATCCCCTTCAGGGGCACATCTTCTATAAATGTGTACGAATGTCACGACCCCAGGGCGACCCAGTGATGTTTTCCTTCAACCGTTTGTTTTTCCTTTTTTCACCATCAAGACCATAAACCTCATAGCTATTACACAGATCATTGTGCCTCATATCTTAAATGTGTTTTGCGTTTTCTTCTTTTTTATCATTGCTTTAAGAAATTCGCACTTGTGCTTTACGTTGTTTTTTTTTATTGTCATTGCTTTCGTTCATAAGATATGATATAATATGATTTAGCTAACATTGTCTTGTTTCAGTCGCTTTTTAAAGTTATGTTTGTGTTTACTAACAATATCAGTTCTCTGACACAGGTGTTCTCTGATTCAGTTCTTTGACCTGCGCTGAGAGCCGTGTCCGAGGCAAGGGGGATCCTGCGTATTGAATCCAGCCGGAGTTGGGGCTCTTGTATGGACTGTACTTCTCTTTAGCCTCTGCTTTTGATAAACGGGAGATACATCTATTTACCAGATGTATCAATTTGCTGGTGGTTATCAGACTCTAGGGTCTGGAGTAAATCAGGATTCAAGTGATGGACCGCTTCCCGGTCACCTTGTTAAGGGCAGAAAGGGATTGCTCTGATCGTATAGGTCTTAGATAGCACATTTCAGAAATCTACTTTTCCTTGGTGGGTGGAGTGATCTGAAATCCGAATTTTGTATTCCATTTTTATGGATTCTCTAAATTCTAAATCTTTCGGGCTTTGACGAGACACTCGCCAGCACCAATCACAGTAGATAATACTGCTATAAAATCCTCTCTTTTTATATTACCTATTCTTCAGACCAGTATATTTAAATTCTCTTTTGCTGTTGGAAAGGGTCTTAAGACAGTAACAAGTAACTAAAGACTCATAAATTGGTTAAAAAAAAAACTCCTCTCTGCTGACCTTGTTGAATCATCTGGTGAATTAAAATCGAAAACTATCTTACTGGCAGAGACCTTTCTCGCTCAATAGCTCAGTGTCCTTGTCAGATGAATGAGTAGTATGCAACAAGCTTTGAAGTTTGAGACTAGGATTAGAACACAGCAGAAGATCATCAGCGTAAACTAAATTTTTAAATCATGCACAAATACACCATTAGAGCGAGATTTTAAAATTGGTAAAATAAGGATAGGATAGGTTAAAAAGAATCATGCTAAGAGGGTAGGCCTGGCACGCACATGCGTTTATAGGAATGGAGTCAAATGACATGAAGACCTTCTGACAATCACATAGGGGGGAGTTATGAATGACCTATCTAGAGAGCCGACCAGCTACCAGAAGATATTTTGCTGATGGTATTTAGCAAAGTGATAGGGCGCCTTTTGTCGATTTTCTGAAAAATAATTAAATGAAAAGCGAGTCCGATTCTTCCACGTAAAAATTACAAATCTCTAATGTTGTATAATTAAGCTCCAAAATCCAAAATAATCACAAAAGTTTGGAAGTCTGAGGAGACCAGAAGCAGAGCAAATGGAGTTACAGATTGCTAGAGATTGAATTGCTTTAGCCAATTACATGCCCAACTTACAAAAACAATTTAAAGATATTGAATCAGCGGATAGAAAGTCAGGGAAAAAGTCATCAAGAAGAAGCGACCCCAAATGATGATCGACATTTGTTCATTATCGACAGGCGTGACCGAAGTTTAATAGTACCTAAGCTCTTTCGGCTACAAGAACCTGAATTTAAAGGTTTATTGTTTTCAGAAAGCTACATGAAAAAATAATTTCCGTAATGTCTGTTCTTCAATTGTCCTGTTAATTTTTGTTTTATGACTAAATAGTTCCTATACTAGAAAAAGTTTCTTGTGAAATTCTTGTCTTCGTCTTATGAAATGTTTATTAAGGGACTTAATAATATTTACTTATCTCACTCTCATAAATTTTCAATCACAATTTCTTTTTTTAAGTGTTCGTCGGAATATTCATCTTGCAATTTTATAACAGTGGGCATTTTTCAATGTCACTAATAATAGATTCTGTGTCCATTAACATTCCAATAATAAAAGAGAAGAAGGAAGGAAAATGCCTACTTCGAACAAAGTTCACTCTTTGAAGGCAGGAAGTAATCAGTTAAATACAGTGCGCGCGAAGAAGACGCACGTTTTAGCAAGAAGACGCACGTTTGTCGCACAGATACAATACTATTACCACAAATACATTCTATTCCCACAGTTACGATACCGAATAATTTCGGTCACTCTTAAAATAGATCGGGTTGCATCTATTGATTTGGCACAACGAAATAATCACCAATGGGAGAAATTACGTAAAAATCAATGTTTCATTTTCGTAGCCAAAAGGTTTTTCAAAAATCGCCCGTGCGTGAGAGGTCTTACGCCCCCTCGCACAGAAGACCCCGATTAATATTTTACAGAAAGCATCAACTTTAGACAAAAGATCAATGCATGACCATTCTATGGACTGATTATTCCTGATTCATTCTCGACATATATTGATCTAAAGAGAATGTCACAGTCTTCCAACCGAAACAATAGACCAGTCTACAACAATCCCCCACCAGAAATAAGGGACAATTTTCCAACATTCTAGAAGGAACTAATAGGACAAAGGAGGTTTGATGGCCTACGAAGCATCATAAGAGATGGTTATGGGCGTACAATAAACCTCGATGTCAGAGGATCAATTACTATTATAAAGTAAAAACAATACGGGCCTGAATGGCCGAGTGGCTAGCGCTCTGGCGCTCGGTACTACAGGTTTCGGGTTCGAGTCCCGGCGGTGCCATGGTTGCTTGTAGTGGTTCGGAATCCCCTTTAAAAGTACGTCCCGGTCCTAATAGGATCGTAGAGCGTTGCGAGGGCATTGCTACTCCGCGTCCGTGGCTTATCTTCAAGTTACACGCGCCCCCTGGGTAATGCAAAGTGAGTACGTCTCTGCAGCACTTGCCTTAAGGCATCCAAAGACCAAGCTGTCTGTGTTTGCCAGCTGCATTAGAAAGAAAAAAAAAGTAAAAACAATACCTTCATGCCCTATGTTAGCTTTTTTAGTGTTTTTCATTTGGACTTCATTTTAATGTATGTCAAGGCACATCTACGTAGAGATCCTCCGTTCATAAATTTATGGAACAGTATTATATTCTACGAATTGGTCAGCAAGATCTACAAACTTAAACCCTGTAGAGTGTATATACAACATTTTTGAAAGTGCAACTAGAACCTGAAGTAGCCATTAACATTGCGATAGCTGTACGTCTGTAATGGGCCTTACTGCTTATTAAACTTTTTGTGATAGTTATTTCTTAGTTGTCGTTACTTGAAATCTTGCTGACGATCAAGTATATGTACTATAAATGTTGTGCATTTATTAATTATTTGTAATGTACCATGTTAAGTTCGTACATAATTTCGTTAAATTCTGTTCGGGAGATAACCGACCAAAAATGAAAATTGTTTTGATTTTCAACACCATTGTATGCCAAATAAAATTTCATTTACATGAGTTAATGGTAAAAAAAAATTATCCATTTCTTTTTACTAAGAAATTCTTTTTTTGCACTTTGTCTCTTGCGCTATTTCTCAATTTTTTAAAGTTTTCCTGGAAACCATCATTCTATTGCTATTTTATGTTGTCTTACAAATATGCGATTCTATATTCTCCAGTAACCAACAGATGGGAGAGGAACTTGAGTGTTACTTATTGCTCATGATGGCTTTCCTTTCCTTTATTTTGTTCAAAACAAATAAAAGGAAGATATCTTTAGTGATAATAGCAGCGATATATGGTAGGGCGATCTCGAAAGCTCTAAGCTCGATCTCGAAAATTCTAGTTTGTTTTGATTCGAATATTCAATCCAAATGGCTGAATTTATATTTAAATTTCTATACAAAATAACTTAAATAAAGCAAGATAAAAATATTATAATTTTAACAATGCATATTTTTTATTTTAGTAAAAAACAGTTCTAAAAAACTGTATTAGAATAAAACAAAATTTTAAAATATCCTGCCAATTTCTTTGTTGTTTATTAGCTTTTTCATTTTCAGGCATGCGTAAAGGTTGTTAAAAATTTTCTTTCTTGAATTAAAAAAAAAACTTAACACTGAAGTTAAATATTAAGAAATAATTTTCTTGTAATACTATTTCCAGTAGCATCATTACCTCTTTAAATATTTTCTCTTTCAAAAGAAGTTGTTAATATAATTCTGTTTTCAATGAACATTGCCACATCATTTCCTGCGATTAACAATATATGAAGCTAAGTGTATTTGATGGAAAGAGTGCAGAGTAATGCAAACAACAGAATGCACTTCCTTTGGGTTGTTAGCAACCTTATTTAAATGGAATTACTCTCTCAGCCATAGAATTCAACAATGGGATTTCGCATTAAAGTATCCAGATTATTTGATTGCGGACATGTAAAGGTTAAGGTTATGCGAGAGGAAGATTTACAAAGGCAGAATTATTATGTTTAGAATTAAATTAGAATATTAATTGAATTCTGAAATCTTGTGGTACTCGATGCCAATATTTTACGTATAAAGATTTCATCATTTTAATTAACCTCGAATTAATTATATGAAGTTATGGGTCAACGGGCTCTTTTCAAAAGATTGTTTGTAAAGTAGATGATTAGCTATAGTATGTGTACGTTGGTAAATGGTTTTCAAAGTAATAATCCATAATACATTTTGCCAAATAATTTTATATTAAGCAATCAAAGAGAATTTTGATTATGAAATATCAAATTATATCGTAAATCGTAAGTAATTATGTTTATGTAATAAGTTCAGAGTATGGTAATATTAGGTTGTTTCATATAAAGTAAACGTTTCCCTATTAGCTGACCTTCTATAAAATCTACCAGTGTTGAGTTAAATAAAAGTGTTATAGTGGATTTAATTGCTTATTCTGTGTTTTTGTCTAATGGCATATTTTGTTCTTATATAGGTGTCCGAATTTTTTAGAAATTCAGAAACAAATAGAAACATGAAATTATACAAAATTTAGAACATTTTTCTGTATGAATATAAATTTCTTACTAAAGCAACACAAAACATTAATGATGCATTTGGGAATGATACAGCTTATGTGAGTGAGATGATGATTTGAGAAATTTAGATCAGGAAATAATAGGAGGAGCTTAGAAAATGATCCCTGTGGAAGACTTGAAAGCTTTATCTGCATTTATGTTCTGAATGCAAAAATTAAAGCTATCCCTACAATAACTGTCAGGGAAATTGTTGTTGATCTTGGAATAGTTACAGCAATTGTTTCAAGAAATATTACAGAGCTTGAAAAGGTGAAAAAACTTGATAAAGGGTTACCAACATGAATTGATTAATACGCAGAAATCACAATGCTTGCAGATTTGCATATCATTGAGTATTCGACAAAGAATTTGGTGCTTTTGGGAAAGTGTACTATTGCTTGTGATGAAAAGTAGATATTGTATGATAATCGTAAACACCAGAACATTATTTGGGTGCAGATGAAAAGCTTAAAGAAACACACAAACTAAGCTTATATCAAAGAAGACAATGTTGACGGTTTGGTGGAATTAAAGAAAAGTTATCTATTACAGCTTCCTAGGAATATGTCAAACAATTAATGTAAAGTATTACTGTCAACAAATTGATATTGTGTATCAAAAATTATTGTTATCAGAACCAGTTTGCCGAATCGAAAAGGAGCTAATCTTCTCCATGATAATGCAAGATCTCGTATCTCATAAGCCATCCTCCAAAAAAAATGAACGTCTAGAAATTTGAGGTCTGTTTCATCTACCCTATTCACCAGTCTTGCCTCCTACGGACCACTACTTCTTTAAGAAATATTAGTTTTTTAAAGAATAAACGCTGCGTCGATCACAAAGTTGTCAAAACAGCCTTTATTTATTAACTCATCCAAGGTCTTTGAATTTTCAATAATTGCCATTTAATAGGTGACATAAGTACATTGATGTAGATGGAGCATATTTTGATTGAAATATATTCCCCAATTTGTGTTTGTGATCGCTTAAAAAATTGAGTACTAAAAATTTCATTTCATAATGGAACATTAAATTTTGTCGTTATTTTATTTTGTCTGTGATTAAAATTTTTATTAGAAAAAGGCACATGTTTAAAATAGACTTATTGATTAATGATATACTTCAGCAAGTTTTCTGATAAATATAAATTGCATTCTATTTATTACAACTATTACTATTATATTGCATTCTAGGTCGATTTTCTGTGGTAACTATCCCTTATTTGAGGTAACGTCCCCTTCTGTGGAACTACGGCCTGAGGGCCAATTGGCGAGCACTCTGATATTTGGTACCACAGGTTCCAGGTTCAAATCTTGGCGGTGGCAGGGATGTTTTTAGTGGTTAGAAATTCATGTTAAACTGTAGGTAAAAGTCTAATTAGCCCAAAGTGTACAAAAAATGACCGTAGAGCGACAAACTAAACTTAATCTGGGGTAATTTTCTCCTATTTGTATACAATCGAGAACCTTAAAATTACCATTAGGCAACCAGACTGTCGCTGCGAGGCACATGCATAAGCTGTCACAAAAGCCACAGAATTTTGCAACTAGTGACAACCAGTGATTTTAACCTGTCCTATTCTACTCGGTAACTAAATGTGATACAATATTTTTTGTTGAACATTCGTGAGCATCATGTTCCCTTTATAAAATACTCGAATAGCCCACCAACGAGGGATGAAGGAAGGACATTGCCCTAGTTTGAGGACTTTTAGGAGTAATGGCTCTGCCTCAGAGTAAGAAGAAATTTTAAAAACCTCCCATTCAGCCGTCTGATTGTCCATGCGCAAAGATTTACTTACGTTGTCACAATCGTCAACGAATCTCCAGTTTCTGATAGTAGTGATAGCAAAGGATGCCACCAGATGATTCGAATCTAAATCCTACTACACCCGTTATCACTATGTCACGAGGCGAGGGTGCTGCTCAACCATTGGGCCATGAAATAGTAATTTTTTTTTAATTTGTAGTTTAAAAATTTTATTAATTAATCCGATTTAAGTTCTCTGATTTATTTATTTTTTAATGTAAGAAAACATGAATAAGAAAAAAAATGTTACTTTAATACTTATTATAAAAATTCACATGCGTTCAATAAATTAAAATAAGGAGATAATCCTAAGAAATAAATTAAAATAATAAGAATTATATCTCTTAAGATGGCCTTATTTTCTTTGAAACAAACCATTAATTTATAAACAAAGTATAACAAAAGCATTGAAAGAGACACATAATTATTCATTTCATTATTTTTTTACAGCAATTCTACTATTGTATTTTATTATTATGCAATTCTACTAATTGATTTTTTTAAAAAGAATTTTTAAATGTTTAGAACGTAAATGACAATCCGTTACATTATTTATGTTTTTTTTTCCTTAATTAAAAATTAATGTGCAGTTTTTTTCGTGTAATATTTTATAATACTATTTGATGAAACAATCTTTTTTTATTTTCAAAATTTAAAGGAAAAATAAAGTAGAAATGTTCTAATTATTTATTCGTTGTTTGAACGGATTAAATAATTTTTTTTAAACAATTGATTTTCTTTTTTGAAATTCTCTTTTCTTATGCATAATAGCGTTTTATAGAAATCTCCTCTTTATAATAAAAACTATCTAATAAATGTATTTTTACGTTTCCTGTAAGCATATAAAACAAATATTATAAAAAAATTTTCAATTCAAATTTCATTAAAAATATATAATCCTTATGTATTTGATTAGTTAAAATAGTCATTTAAAATTATATATTTCTTTTTAAGAATTTATGCCGATCTATTTAAAAATTAGGTACTTAAAACTTCTGCTTTTTATCTATTACATAAATTCAGAGAAAAAAAGAAATATTTTTTTAATAGGCATTGTTCATATAATTTCAGTTCATTGCAAGACAAAAATATTTCGACATTTTTTTCTTTTTATAATAATTTAAATCTTTTGGATTAAGAACCTAATTAAGATGTTTTGTAGATTATATAATTTTTCGTAACTATTGGGAAAAAGGATTTTACAAAATTTCTTGGAAAGTAAATTTGCTGAATGAATTAAATATTTATTTGTTGCTAGAACGTTAGTAATTTTAAGTTATGAGATAAAAAATTTAAAATGATATCTACTATTAACTTAATCATTTAAATATTTTTTCAAGAATGAGATAATAACTCTTTTAAATTGAATTAAAAGCGTACTATAGTAGCAAAAATTATTTATATTCTTATAAAAAATAAATTTTACTGATAAATGATGACTAAGTAACTTTAATGGGAAAAACAAAACGAATATACATTTCTATTCAAAAGCAGTTTAATTAATAATAATTGTTAAATATGAATCGGATTGATTTGTCAGTGCAACTAAGTATTCAGTAACATATCATAATTTTTTTTTCTTATAAACTGAAATATGCATCGGAAGAACTCGATGGAAATTGTGATTAGTATCTTGTCATCATTTGTCAGGTGGTTGGTAGAAAGTTTTTCTGTTTTTCTCCAATGTGATAGTTCCCCTTGAAATCCTCATGGAAAGCACTTCTCCCACTTCTAAGAGATCACTTCAGAAAGCACTTCTAAGATATCATAATGGAATTTATTTGTGCAACACAAAGTCCATCAATGTAAAAATTGGGAAATATAATGAATTTTTATGCCCAAATTTTCCAACCCTCTTTCATGTAGTTTTCGATTAACAGTTGTTTTGGATACCAAACTTCTATTGACTTTTCCAAGAGAAGTTTCTGAGGTGGGTTGGAGCAACTATTCTGGTTAACAGCCATCCATTAGCTAATCTAACAGAAGGTTTGAAGTAGATTGAAGAAACTATTATGGACACCAGTCTTCTATTGGATGCTCCAAGAGAAAGTCTGAGATGGATTAGAGCAGCTGTTATGAATATTAACGTTCCATAGTCTGTTTCAAGAGAAAATATAAAGTGGGTTGGATAAACTGTTCTAGATACCAACCTTCCATTGGCTTCTCTAACAAAGATCTGGTTGGAGCAACTATTTTGGATACCATCCCTCTATTGGCTGCTCTAAGAGAAGATATTATGGATTGTAACTACTGTTCTGGATACCAGCCTTCTATTGGCTGCTTCAAGATAAGATCTGAGCTGGGTTGGAGCAGCAGTTCTGCATACTAACCTTCCACAGGCTGCTCTAAGAGAAGATATGAGGTTGGTTGGAGCAATTGTTTTAGATACTAGCCTTCCCATTAGCTGCTTTAAGAGAGGGCCTGAAGTTGATTAGAGCAGACGTTTTGGATACCAGCCTTCAGTAGGCTACTCCAAGAGAAGATATGAGGTGGGTTTAACCAGTTATTCAACGCCTCCTTGATACCAATGGCGGTCATCAGATGCACTTTTAATTCTTGGCCATCCTTAGCCTTATCTCTAGACGCTGGTTTTGTTCTTAGAGATATATTCCATAGTCTATGAAATACTGAAAGATATTCTTTGAACTATCTTACTACATAGGATTGGCACGAGGACTTTTCTATCTGCCAAATTAAAATAATGTGCCAAAATCATACCAGACCTCCATTGACTGATCTAAGAGAAGATCTGAAAGTTGTTGGAGCAAGAGATTGTTTTATATTGTATTGTTTTCGATACCAGCCTTCTATTCGTTGCTTCAAGAGAAGATCTGAGCTGTGTTGAAGGAACTGTCTGGATACCAGTTTTCAGTATACTATTCCAGAGAAGATAGTAGCGGGTTGGAGCAACTGTTCTGTGCCTTCTTGCTACCAATAGCGGTCAGCAGCTGCACTTTTAATTTTTTGTCTTTCTTGGCAGTATCTCCTAGAAACTAGTTTTGTTCTTAGCGATGAATTCCGTAGTCTACAAAGTACAGAAAGACATTCTTTGAACCATCTTACAACATAGGATTGATTCTGTGACTTTTCTATTTGCCCAATCACTCACCATTGTATTTCTCAGAAAAATGGTTATATTTAAAACATAGTTATCTCGAACTTCAACTATGCAGTTTATACCTGCAGAGGCTGCAGTTATTTTCGAAGCATATTTTAGGCTGTGTATCTAATCAGAAATGACATGGCTGCACTTATCTGCATATCACATTCAGATGCAGTAAGACACACACAAGTTAAAAAACACATACACACGTAAATGAAACTTAAGCATAATTGATTTTATTTAAATCTTTATTAAAATACAGAAAGCACTGAAATTGTTTCATTATCATGCATGTTGTTTTTATAGAAAACTTTGAAATTTTCCATGAGAGTTTAAGCAAACGAAATTGGTTGGAGAAGTGTCATTTAAACATTATCAACAAGATGAGAAGTAAATTTAAAGAGTGGAAAAAAAACTTTGTGGAAAAATATTAATGTTGACAGAGAAAACAGAGCTCTGGTGCTTTTGTGGATATTGGTATATTTGATTAAAAAAAAGCTTTTTTATGATTAAAAAAATTTGCGAAGTATATTATTATGGCAGTTTCGATAAATTAAAAATAATAAGTAAATTTATTTTAAAAATAGAAATTCATTTAAGGATTATTATCATAAAAAAGCATCGCTAACAATCAAAAATAATTTTATTTTTAATCTAAAAATATCATCAAATATTGTTAATTTTCAGAAATATTATGAACTTGTTTTTAATATTATATGATTATTCTCTACTAAATTCAGATTTTCTATACTGTGAAAGGAAAACTGCAAAATAGTTGAAATAATACGTATGTATAAGCGAGTCCATATATAACAAAACGTTACGTTATTCTTACGTTCGAGTAGTTATTTATTAGAACGTTACTTACTTTCCACATTTATTTGTGTACATCTGTATTCTGTTTTAATTATTCATTAATAATATAATTCAAAATATATCTCATAAATAATAGATTTAGAAATAAAATATTAAATTTAAAAACATTTATTACGAACTAAAAACATTTTTTTTAGTAATTCATTTTTTTATTAAAGAAAAAAAAGTATTATGTCTCTTCACAATATTTACAACTTTTATATTTTTTTGGCACCATTTGTAGCGCCCAGTTTCGGATATTCTTTTATGCTTTTCTTTCGTTCTTTTTTTAAAGAAAATGTGATAAGCATTTTTTTTCGACAGTCTACAATTTGAAAAATGTAAAATATTACAGATGCCATTCAAATTTATGATTTTATTCCGTTGTTTCCCAGAAATTTGTTAGAAAATTGGTCTTGCCGATATTTTAGGCAGGCCGCATGGTTCTCATTCCGACCATGTTGCAGATTTTATAGAATTAAGAAATTATAGGTTTAAATACGATAAACCTAATAGAAACTTTATCTTTATTATTTTGATACTATTATTTAAAAATTATAATGGAGTAATAACAGTTTTTGTAAATGAGTTTTTTATATTAAACATCTGTGTTCCACATATGTATACCATGAATAATCCATTGACAGATAATTAGGAAACGACATTACTTTTTTGGAGAGAAGGAGACTTTTAAGGGTAGCATTCCCATATTGGTCTACTGTGGACTTTTAAAATTGCCTTTATTTTGATGCTGTGCTTTGTAGAAATTATATTCTTCTTCGTCAATGGCTCAACAGCTCCATGATGGGCCAAAGCCGTCTGCCAACTGGTAGATTCCGAAATTTGAGATGGTTTCTTTTTTATGGGGCAGGGTTGTTATCCCGTATCCCCTATAGTCATATTAGACCGGGACCTACGGTGTAAAATCGATTACGAACCATTATAAACATCACCTGGACTCGATCTCGAAATCTGTTGCACCGAGCACCAGAGCGCTAGTTACTTGGCCATCAGGCTGCCAGGAATTATACTACACGCGTTTTATATATTAATTTATTAACGAATTTTTGTAAAAATACTTAAATCTATGAAGAATGATTCCATTTTTTTAAAATGAAATTTTAAAGAAGGTAGTTCAAGTGATATTCATTTTGTTTTGAAAAGACTGGACCAAGATTATTGAAAACGGAATATTAAGGCTATATATATACACACTTGATATTTAATTTATTTGGTTGAACATAACTGGAACAAGGAGTTCAACGATATATTCAGCTTCCAACAGGGGTTAAAGGATTGGATATTGTCATCCGATGGTGATTTCTTAAGGTAAATGTCCTCATTTGCATGTTGTATGGAAGAAAACCCCACCAAGCAGTATGACTATCTTATAATCATTGTCTCACAATCCCTCTCGAGTCTGTTCGTTTCTGAAAGCAATAATTGCAACAGACATTCGACACCAAATTCTTTGGCACCTTGCTACTACTGTATCCTTTTAATATTTGGTTGTAAATATCACATCATCCTATGCAGAATAACATAACAAGCAATGCATTTAACAGAAACTTTAGAAAAGGGAAAATAATATAATAAGGACATCGTGTAACATATAAATCAGGATACTAAAGAATTATAGAAACACGAATAAAGATTTCTTAGTCGTTTATTCGATTATTATCTTAATAAAAATAATACAAGGTAATTTAATGCGATGGAAACTAATGATCTAAATCTCAAGGTAACTAGTTTCCGATTTTAAGTAAACATTTATAATTTGCAATTACAATATATCGAATGGAGTGTTCAATGGAAGGGAGTGAAATAACAAACCACTGTCTATTGAGGTATTGTGTTACAAAACCCGATTCTTGATTGCAGTCTTCCCTTGGCAGTTTCCTTTCCGAGTCTGCATCAACAGAGAATGTTCCCCAATTTCCATTGTCAATTAATTCCGGAGCGATTTCATTTAAACGCTCATTAGAGTCCGAGTAGTTAAATAAATAATGATTTATTTTCTACAGTGTTTAGTCCTTCTGCAGGAAAACAAAAACAAAATCTGATTTCTGAAGGAGGTTTAAAATTTAGAAAGTAAATTAACTTAAAACTATTGTTAAAGCTGTTTGGTTACCACAAAAGTGTTCAAGATTCCAAATGATTGATTTAGGATTTTATAGCTTTTATATAATTTTTTATTGTTAAGAATGGGAATAAAACATTAATAAATTTTAGTAAATAACAGTAGAAAAATTGAGAAAAAAAATAGTTAGAAATATCATTTAAATTTTGTACAGATTTAAAGAAAATGAGAGTAGAATCATTAGACGTGTTTAAATATTCCGATAGAATTTATTAATTGAATTGAATTGAATTATTTCTCTTTGATCCATGGTTAACATTCTAAAATTAAGTAAAAATTATAGTTAATTTCCCACTTAAGTTTTTTGAAAATTGCATTTTGAAGTTTATAAAAAGGATTTTATATTGTAAACATTTATTAGAATTTACAAATGAAATTAAGGTATGTTATAATTAATATGGTAAAATTCTGGAAGTATATTTGACAGATTATAAATGTTATTTATTAAAAACTCCGAATCTTGAGTTGCATAATTTGAAATGGTATAGATATTAAATCCTGCATATGTTTAAATATATCATTAAAACCCAAATCAATATTATTGCAAAATTGTGAAAAGGATAAGGAAAACTACTATCGGTGCCTCGGAAATTAAAAAAAAAAAAGGTCTATTCATTTTCTATTATCTTTAATACACACAATCTCTAATTACATATTTACAAGAAGGCCAAAAATGTGCGATACATTTTGTATTAATGCTTTCTACTACTAAGCTATAAACAGTTATGTTAGCTTCGCTCCCTCTCTCTTCGTCTTTCGAGAATTCTACATGAGATACAATAGACCTTCAGGTGCTCCCATCTGTAAATACATTTTAAAGTTAATGAAATCCTACATGATATACAAAGTTAAACTCTTAAAAAATAAACAATTTAAATCCTATCATTTATAATTTAAACATTTTATTTAAAATTTCTTTAACAAAAGGATTTCTTTCATATAAATTGTCTATTGCTCTTTAATAAAGTGTCACTCTAAAAGAAGGTTGAGTATTAATTATCTCTATTTGCCATTAGATATTTACTAGGAATTTTGATCTGAATATTTCACGAAAATTCTACGACGCTTAAAACTATGATTTATCCTAACCATATATTATAATTAAAGAGTTATAGGATGGATTCATTTTACATTTAGAAGAAATTTTATATTTTTATTCTATGTATATTTATTTTGAGGAATTTAAAAGAATAAAAACAATATTAAGTACTTAATTAATAAATACAGCTTGAAGATAATTAGTTAGTTTGATAAAATATTAATGTTTAATTTATTTATGATGTACACAAATGACACAAAAATGCTTTAATATCTTAAAATGTGTTTAGGTTTAGGATATGTACAAAAAGTAATATTTAAAAATTATTTTTTCTATTGTTAAAAAGCTTTTTTTTTTCAATAATGTTTTGCTAAGAAATTCGTGTGATCGCTGTTGTATAGCATTTTTCAAATTAATTTTTACAAATTAGTTTAATTAAAATGTTTTTATTTTGGTCATAAAGTTTAATGACGCAAAAACAGGCAAAAAAGATCGCTATCTTTATTGGAGCACAAATAGCACCGCAACTTTTCTTATTAAAGGTCTGTTAAAAAAACAAAGGTGACCTTATTTGAAAAATTAAACTTGTTTGTGCTTAAAGATATCCTGATAATTAGGATCCGGAATTCATTACGTTATTACCATTAGTTTAGACATTTACAGTGCTGTTTTATTGCTTAATTTATGTAAGGTGTTTAAAGAAAAAAATAATTTTTGGGATGGCAAATTTAGGGAAAGTTTTCTTAGAAACTGAATAAGAATTTTCATAATTAATTTGAAATGTTTAAAATTATTTGAGAAAAGTTCATATTGTTAAAACTGACTGGTGTGTTGTTGTGATTAATCCTGTTTAGTTAAATAATAAAAAAGTATTAACTTAATAAATATTTTTTTGTAATTATTTTTTTAAATTAGTAGATTACACTCTTTTCATAATTTCTTTTTTTTTATGTGTGCATATTATACAAAAATGTCTATGAATTCCAGACCGTAAAATAAAAAATGGTTTCATTTTAACTTCACAGTATATTTATCAATAGGGTTTAAAGCCAAATGGTATCATTTGAAAGGTATGAAAGACTCCTTATATTAAAAGAGACACTTTCTTCCAAGAACCTCAGTTTGTCAAGAACAATATTTCCTGGAATGACTCAGATAAAGTCTTTCAGTGTTTCCCGCCTGTAGACGACATTCCATTTATATTTTCCTAATTCTCAGAAACCTACTGGGGATTATTTGCAGTCTTTATCATGCTATATTTACGTAGCCTCCGTTGATCCTCCCGTAATGGTTGGCTTCCGCAACAACGCTTTATTGGTGAAGCCAGCCAGAAGATTGGCCGCGGGATGTACCACAGCTTAAAGAACTTCCAATGTTCTTTTAGACACCGCAGAAATGTCTTGATGGATGAACTGAAAGCTGATTTAGTTGGCTTAAGAGTTTCGACCCAAAGCCAAGTGACATTTTTTTTTGTGTTCTATTATTTTGAGTTATTTTTTCTTCTAATGTATTTTTTTGTGGGTATAATTGTGTTTCTTAGTAGTTTTTGTAAATACATGAACGGTTGCTTCGTTTAAGAACAAAAGTATTAAATAATATCATAGTTTAGAAAGTTAAAAAAAATTATACTGTGGCTATTATATTTAAAAGTTAACAAGTATTTTCGGTGTGATAGTTATTTTATAAGTTCATTTAGTTTATACGCAAACACATTTCAGAGAGTACTTTTTCTTTATTAAATATTTTATTTAATTTTTTTAAAAAGTAGAATCAAGTCGTTTTAAATATGCAGTATGTATGAGGTTATAACGAAAGTTGTCGATGATTAGTTGTTGGATAGAAATAGAACATTTAATTGCTTGAATTTATTGCCAATAGCTGTGGTTTTGGAGGAAAAAATGGTTTTTATGGACTTTTAGAAAAGGCAAATGGCAATGCCATTTTAATTATGGCAATACCACACCCCACACCGTAAGACGGCCTCTTAGAAAAATATGTCCAGGAAATGGTCTAACAATTTACTTCAATTCTTGCTCCAACATTTCACTCTGGATTTTTAAGTTTATGAAATCATTTTGGAAGATTTGGGCTATTGCAAGAGAAGAAGTTGAAATGAAACGAGACACTTCTTTCAAGGCAAAACAACTAGAATTTTATAAAAAAAAAAAAAAAAAAAAAAAAAATGCATTTAAAAGAGGAATGGTATAGGGCCATACTAAAATTCCAATCTCAAAGAATTTTACAAAATTTAATATGAATGTTTTTTTAACTTATGTTTTCTATTGCTAATGAAAGAAGTCTAAATCTGTTGTGGCCATAAATGTTTTTTAGACTATTTATATATCCTTATATTTCAGTCACAATGATGACATCTCACCCAGATGACCAAAGTATGATTTTGTATTAGACCCAAATCCAATATTACAATGAAGATGGCTTGATATTTATTTTACTAAAAAAACTAGTTCAATAGTTATTTATCTAACTACAACTAAATTAAAAGCTAAGCAATTTGGCATAGATATATTTTTTCAGCACGTCTGTGTTTTTGAGCATGTTAAGTAGCGTCCTACAATAAATTCACATCTCCATGAACCAAACAATAAATAGCATAATTAAATTAACATATGACAGAACAGGTCAGCAAATTTGGTTTCATGATGTTAAAAATAGCCTTTGTGGTGAATTGTAGTAAAATCAAAAGTGAGAAGGTTCAGGTATAAGGTTTTTTATCAGAAGTCAGTATGTTTGTTGTAGATTCTCAATTCTGTGAATAATAATTAAAGATGTGTAAAGTAGCAATAAAATAAAGACTTATTTACTACCTAATAAATTGCATGTGCAGATGTTAATTAAAACAATAACATGTTTTCTTATATGAATACTTAAATTAAAGAGATTGTTCTCACCTCCGTGTTTCTGTCAATTTGCAAAGGTGAGGGCAAATCCCGGAAGAGAGATTCTTAAATGAAAGATATTGTACCAAAAACATTAAGTATGATACATTTCAACTTATATACTTAAAATATATTATCAATTCTTTCTTGACATATTGTTAAACTTAATATTACTGCATGAGAAGAAAATATTTATTTTTTTTGTATTTAATCTTAATAAATTCCTCTAATCTTAATAATTTAAATTAGAATTGCTCCTTAGTTATATTTCTTACAGAATAATAGGTCTTTTATCATTTGACTTGATATACAAACTAACTGTAGCATAAAGTCCCCTTCGTGAACGATATTAAAAAAGTGACATTTCTGAGGAAAACAAATAAAATGTAGTTGGACCACTGTTGATTTTAATTTGAAAAAATTGGCAAATCTCTAACTAACAGTTGGGCTGACATGTTCATAGGCTGACGCATAGATGGCGCTACTAGTATTACATCCATATAATTTTTAATTAGCCCTAATCTTCAAAAGACACGTGTATAAATTTGACAGCTGCTGCACTATTCGTATGTGAGTTGTAGCATTTTTAGTGAAGCAACTTTTGTTAATTTGAAAAAAATGGATAAAATGGAATTTCGGGTGTTAATTAAAACATTGCTTTTTGGCGAAAAAAAATACTATTGAAGCCAAAGCTTGGCTTGATGAGGACGATGCACGCAGTGGACACCCCAAAGAGGCTGTTACCGACGAAAACATCAAAAAAGTCCACAAAATAATTTCTGATAACCGTAAAGGGAAGTTGATTGAGATAGCTGAGACCCTAAAAATATCAAAGGAACGTGTTGGACATATCGTGAATGAATATTTGGATATGCGAAAGCTCTGTTCAAAGTGGGTGCCGCGCAGAGCTCACAATCGACCAAAAACAACAACGAATTCAAGATTCTAAGCAGTGTTTGGAGCTGCTCAATCTTAATAAACCCGAATTTTTGCGTCGATATGTGACAATGGATGAAACATGCAATCACAGTCCAATCGACAGTCAGCCGAGTGGACTGCACGTGATGAACACTAAAAATGCTATAATTCACATACTAATAGTGCAACAGCTGTCAAATTTATACACGTGTCTTTTGAAGGTTAGAGCTAACTAAATATTATATGGATTTAATACTGGTAGAGCCATCTATGTGTCAGCCTACGAACTATTCAATCCGCCTGTTATACTAGCAATTGTCTTGGAAAAATAAAACTTAATTATAGGAATTTTTCTTTCTGAAAAAGTACTCTTCTAATAGAATGATCCTATATACCATTAAAAAGAATGATAGGTTCGCTGATGATTATATAAATACATTTTTGGTTTTATTTAAGTTTTCAGTTTATTTTCTATCAGAAACTTTCGTGTAGAACTTTCTTTACACCATAATAATCTTTTAAATATTTTACTGCCTTAAAGCTATATTACAGTTATTAAAAGCCTTTTTAGACCAAATTTTGAAGTATTTAACATCAATATATAATTTAAAAAACAAACAAACTCAATGTAATAAATTAGTTAATAATCTAAAAAGAAAGTAATTAATTATTTAACTGTAGATGCAGTAATTTAATAATTTCATAAAAGTGTGCATAGCAGAATTGAATTCTTTGTTTAAAATTTAAATGCTTATTTTTTGAATGTGATTTTTTTTCTTGTTGATGATTGTTTCTGATATGGGACACAATTGATTAAAATGAAGCATAGTAACAATTAATTAACTTCAAAATAAATGTAGGAATTTCACAAAAAATAGCTTCAAAGTATTTTTTCAGATATATCAAGAAAACAATAAAATATAACAATAAAATAAATAATGATTTTGATTTCTATAATTATTTTTTACTAATATATTTTCTACTATTTATAAAATCTTTTGATTAGCTATTTCACAAGTAAACTTTTGAAAACACTAGTTTGAGATAAATAATATTGGCATACATAAATGATTCTTTTCCGTCTGAAGTTTCTACAAAAATTAAAGTTACTGTCAACTTTATTCAAGTTAACTTTGTATTAACTGTATTGGATTGCAAAACTTCTTTTTATCTGCTCAAGATTCTTCACATTCTTTTGATAAAACTTTCTTGAATTCCTTTTGAAAATAAATAACATTAGAATCTATATAGCTTTGATTTCCAGTTTCAATAAAATACTAACTATCAGTTTTCAACCGAGATTGTGCATTTTTTTTCAATATGGGGTAATAAAGAATTATTTTTTTAAAATTGTATAATTTTTCAAATTCTCAATTGTTGTTCGAAATTGAAATGGTGCTCTACTGAATTTGAAAGAAAAAAAAATTGTGTGTTCCAAATCGAGAACTTTGAAAAGGAAAAAAGGTATGCATTCAGAATTCAGCAATCAATAAAGAACATTTTCAGCCACAGTTCAAAAGTTGCACAAAGAAAAAGATTCCGTTCCAAATACTTCTAACTGGAGTCTTCATATAACAGATGGCGCTTTTAGTTACTAGGAAACGGAAGTTCCAGATTTGGTTGAATAACAATAAAAAAAAAAAAAAAAAAAAAATAGAAAAGCAAAAATAGAAAAAAATAAATAAAACTTCCTACTGGCATCTAGCGAGATAAAAAAAAAAGTTCACACGCTGTTGTAGTTGAGAGCAAAGTGCAAGATCAATTCTCATTTGCATTTGAATCTCAATATTCTCTGGTTCTGTTCACAAAGCTCAATAATATTTTGTTTCCAATCGACTTTTTAATTTACAAAATGCTTCAAACATTGAGACATTTTTTATTTATTTCAACATTTTTCTCATTTTTTTCCATTTTTTTTTGTTTACAAAGAGTTTTGAAGTTCAAAAATACTTTTCAGTTTAATTCATTTTATTCGAAGTCGTTTTCAGTAAATAAAAAAAACTAGTTTTATTCGAGAGTTTATTTTATTGTTTTTTAGAACAAACGATTCAGAAAAAGTACTTACCTTTTTTGTGTAAAATCCATTTTATAAAGGGATGTTAATTGTTTCCAAAACCTATTAAGCTTTGAACCATTAACTAATGGCTCGATAACAGATAATCTATTGCAATTGTAAAATGCTTTTCTTTGGAAATAGAATGGAAAATCTCTTCAATTACTGATATTTGTCCGCTTTTTGCTTTTGTTGGAAACTTATTTGTTGAAAGTGAAAAACTATATTATTTTTCATGAAGTTTCTCCAGTCAAAAAATAACAGAAGAAACCTTTTCCTGAATTTGATACTTTTAATATTTTTTTTAAATCTCTTTAATATCTTTGATATGAATTTATATCTTTTTCAGTCTGTACCATTTTTTATAATTTTGTTAAAGTTTGAAAATGTTATACATGCACCTATTTCTGAAAAAATATTTTTTTAAAACTAGTTGAAATATTTATGTAGATATATAACACATCACTAATTTGAAACGTGGCAAGATAATGTGTCATAAAAAATAGTTTTTTAGTATCGATTTTTCAACTTTTTTGAATAGTAAGTTATTAATTTAAATTAATTTAGATATCTTTTGTAGTTTTAATTAGTTTGAGAGTAATCGTTATTTAAGTCTAACGTTAAAAATAAATAATTATTAGCTATTAAAAAAAAGGAGAAAAAAAAGGGGTAAATAAAATTATAAACGATAAAAAGCGAATCTTTACAAATAAATGAATGTTTATAAAAGCATGTTAACGAATAAATGAATGTTTATGTTGTTGTCGTTGTTCGATAATTGAAATAACTGATAATATTTTCTATAAATGAAATAATAAATAATAATTTCGATAATTGAAATAATAAATAATAATTACGATAATTGAAATAATCGAGAATTGAAATAAGCGATAATTTATATAAATGAAATGATCGATAATTGAAATAATGAATAATAATTTCGATAATTGAAATAATTGATAATAATTTCTATAAATGAAATAATCGATAATTGAAATAATGAATAATAATTTCGATAACTGAAATTATAAATAATAGTTTTGATAATTAAAATAATAAATGAAATAATTTCTATAAATGAAATAATCGGTAATTGAAATAATGAATAATAATTTCGATAATTGAAATAATGAATAATAATTTCGATAAATTAAATAATAAATAATAGTTTCGATAATTAAAATAATAAATGAAATAATAAATAATTGAATTGATGCATTTAATAGATTGAGGAACAGCGACCAGAATACGAGAAAATACGCGTTATAGTCATTTTTCGACAAGCAAATGTTTGCCCATTTATTGTGAAACAAGTCTAAACTATTTAGAAACACTTGGACGGAAAATCTTTTCCCACCCACAATATTCTCCAGATATTGATCCTCCTAAGTACCACTTGAGAAGAAATAAAAAACTGCCTTGATTGGTGTATGGCTTCAAAAGACTTTTAGTAAAGTGAAAAAATTGCTTTGCTTTCAAACAAATCAGTTTTAATTTGATTGTAGGTAAACTATTTTTATTGAATTTTCTAGCATAATATTTCCATTTTCTTTACTAAATCTTTTGGATGTTTTACTTTTAAATCATGTATGTTATTGTGGAAAATTATGTATTACTTTTATCCTATTATTATTTTATATTTTAGTTGTAAATACAATCCCAATTTAAAGCAATTTAATTGTATGATGACAATACACATGCTCATAAAAATTTACATTTCTAAATTATAATTTTACATTCTCTAAAATTATAATTTCTTTTAACTCAATGATCATAATAAAGTACAATAATTGTAGTTCAAGGAATATTACTTCCAAACAAATTCATGTTGGGCATTTCTGTACAATAACAGTTTCTTTTACTTAAATGGCCATAATGCAATAAAATACTTTTAATTCGAGACATATTTGTTTTAAATATTTCTTCCACATTAAAAGCAGTAATATTTAAATATTTATCTTTTCTTTTAAATCTTAGTTTGATTTTAATGATGACATTTTTAACAACTATTTAAAAATTTAATCCAATAGAAATTTGTTACATTTAAACTTGCAATATTTTGTTACAGCGTATTTATTCCCAGTCACATTTCTCATCATTTTGGTTCAAAAGATCAATTCGAAAAATGTATGTCTGCAGCTTGAACAAAAAAAATAAAGATCAGAATTGCTGAGAAAATTTCACCTCAAAGGAATGTGAACCACGTAATCTTTTCAAGACCAATCTCGGAACGGACCGTTTGCCGTAAGTGAAAGATAAAAATGGTGCCAACTTCGGAAGATAGAACTCATTTTCACGAAATTTCGGTTTCAAAATGTTTCATAGAAAAATTATTTATGGTTCTAGTGCGACCCATCCAAGCCTCTAAATCTCTGGAGTAGACAATAACTGAAGAGCCTCTTGGGATATTTGGGTTCCGCCATTAAATTTCCACCAAATGGCACCATTTTGAAAGTTCCATACATGATAGCCCTCGAGAACCGAGAAGAATTTCTTCACGGATTTTTTTGGTTGAGTTCTTTTTTTCTTTTTATTATTATTACCTGAATTTTGATTTATTTTTTTGGTAATCGAAGGAATGTGGTTGCTAAAAGAAACGAATAGCTCGGAGAAATATATCCAGTCCTTTTTATTATTTTTTTCCAATTGAATAATTTGCTGATTTGCGATTTTATTTGAAGGTAAATATGAAAAATTAAAAAAAAAAAATTTCAAAAACTTTCTAGTAAATTTTGGGAAAGTAGGTAATAATATTTGTTTTCTATTAATAAATATATATATATATATATATATATATATTATTAATGTTTATATAATATTACTATTTATATTTTTTATTAATACTAATATTTTTTGGTATAATAAATATGAAAATCAATAAATCATTATTATTATCTTAATCAAATCAAAAAATCATTATAATTAAACTTATAAATTTAAATCTCATCTACGTCTATAAATGACGAATTTAAAAAAGTATTGGTTAGGTATATTATTCCAATTAATTTTATTTCATCTATTTATTAAGTTATTATGAAAAGTTTATGGACTTACTGTTAAGCAGAAACTTTAAAACTCATATCATTATCTTGTGACCATGATCATTAACATCATGATCTGGCATAATGATCATGACCATTTTCCTCAAATGTGACCATAAAAAAATTCAAGTATGATTTGATCAGTTGACTATACAAGTAAGTTATAATATTTACAAGTTGACAATAATTGTAATTAATTTGTAATTTTAAATCCTTTCTGGGTAGATACTGCATCCTTTCTTAAAAAAACGATGGACTCTTTCTTATGAGATGTTTCATTATTTCCTTATAGTAGTAAGATAATATAGCGCCTTACGTGACTTTTACGGTGATGATTTAATTTGTTGGTTCATTTCTAGAAAAATGTTAGTTTACACTAAAGAAAATATTTATATTACATAGATATATTGCGCTTATTACAGTTCCAGTGGCGACTGCAAGCTCTGAACTTAACTGGTGTGCAGTAGATTTCCTGTTACGACGGGCAGTTATTTCCAGATATCGCTCTTCAGATGCGTAATCATTTGTTTACGACCCTGCCCAGACCTTCTTACAACACTTCCATCGTTTTGTAATTGTTTCCATAACGAAGAGACGGTCTTAAAATGTGCAGACATTTGGCTGCTTCCGTGGTTGTCTGCCTTGCTTCTAAAAGGCTTATGAGTCTCCATTTCACATATACTTCGAAGGCATAACAAATCATTTGAGTCTTTACACACTGAAATCATACGCTGTGTTGGAGAAATTCACTGAAATATTCATTTTATTCAAAGCGGTAGATTCAACGTCGAATGACGTAAGCCTAGTTTTGACCATCAGAAACAGTTTGTTTACTTTTGATGGGACAATTCTAATTTGGCTTGTTTTTCGCACATACCCCAGCAAACATTTATTATATTAAATAATAACTCATTGAATATCATTATTTTTAAATATGTAAAGTTAAATTTCCACATGAGTGTGCATGCGTATATATATATATATACGTATATGCTAGTTATTTTTACATTTGTATTAATTTTTTTTTAACACATGTTGGATCTTTTTTGAACAACATACTATATTTGCCATGAAATATAAATCTAGTTAAAGCTTAATACATAATTGACATTTACGAAAGTATAAATAAAGCTGAAATAAATAGATATGAAAGCAGTTTTAAATTTGTTTTATTTACAATTCGACGATAAAAAGAATAATTTAAGATACTTTAATGCGTAACTAACTTTTTATTATGAAAAATAAGATGATTTTATAATCTTTAAATAAAATGCATGATTTAATTTTATTAATTCAATTATTTGAAAGAAAAGGATAACGTAAGTTAAAAATAAATCTGATATTTTAATAAATTAAAAGAGTAATTTGGCTTATAATTTTAGAATAATTGTCCAATCATCTCTATTTTGGTAAATTAAAATAATTGTCCCCAAAATCATTTTTATTGTTTTAATATCACGCAGAACATTTTGAAATCGTTCCAAATTTATTCTTATCTAAGTTATACTTATAATTACTTATCAGATAAGGTTTTTTTCATGGACATAAACGTTTCATGTAAGTTAATGGAACAATTATGGCTAACTTCAAGAACTGTGTTTGAGTGCAGCAATTATCATTCTTAGTAATCATACTTATACAATCATTTTGATTATTACTCAAGTTATGTTCTTCTTTCGCAAAAGAAAAACTACAGGAACTCGAATTTAGGAAAAGTCGTGAAATAGTTTTGTTTCTACTTTTTTTCTTTCATTATTCTAGTTTTTTTCTTTGAGTTTCAAAAACAGCTTGTTCTTTCTGGGAAACTTAATCAGAATCTGATAAATATATATCTATATATAAATTAGGAATCTACTGCAAGGTTATGAAGTTCTTATTCTTTGAAGTAACTTTTTAACTATCGATGGAGTTTGCCTGGAATGCAATTACAGAGAAAAATGAGTTTTTTTTATTGTATATCGATTTTCTATGGATTAGATTCGTAAGTTACTTTAACTGTGTTAAAATATAGTGATAATGAAAATAATTTGAATATAAATAACATCAATTTAGAATATATTTAAATATTAATTTTAAATAAAAATTTACTTCATACAAATTTACTTACTAAAAATTTTATTTAATTACATAATTAATGATAACGTTCAGGAATTTTTAAAAATTATTAGATATCCGGGTGTTTATTCGAGAATTTATTTATATATACATAATCGAAAACTTCCTTGTCTATGCCAAAGTTGGATAAATCTATAGGACGGTGAGGACAGTTAAATCGAAAAAGATTAGGGAGTTGGAAGTGTCTTTCAAAACATACGAGGAAACAATGGTACTTCCCATCAATCCAGAAAGCTCTTTTAAGGGTATTTGCTAACATTGGTACTTATGTATTAACAGTACCTTGGCGACAGTTGCGCCAATAAAGAGCACACGCGCCAACCGCAGCTACAGATTTGGCGGTTTTTAAGTGGCGGCAATCTACACTTAAAATTTTTGTTCCAAATAATAAAATATATATGAAACACTTCATTTAAAATCAAAACGCTTTCAAAATATTTTTATTCCAAATAATAAAATATATAAAACACTTCATTTAAAATCAAAACGATTTCAAAATTCAAAACACTTTATTTAAACACAAATTAGTCAAAAGCACTTTATTTAACACAAATTATTCAAAAACACTTTATTCAAACACAAATTAGTCAAAAACACTTTATTTAAACACAAATTAGTCAAAAACACTTTATTTAAACACAAATTAGTCAAAAACACTTTATTTAAACACAAATTAGTCAAAAACACTTTATTTAAACACAAATTTATTTATTTAAACACAAATTAGTCAAAAACACTTTATTTAAACACAAATTAGTCAAAAAACTTTATTTAAACACAAATTAGTCAAAAACACTTTATTTAAACACAAATTAGTCAAAAACACTTTATTTAAACACAAATTAGTCAAAAACACTTTATTTAAACACAAATTAGTCAAAAACACTTTATTTAAACACAAATTAGTCAAAAACACTTTATTTAAACACAAATTAGTCAAAAACACTTTATTTAAACACAAATTAGTCAAAAACACTTTATTTAAACACAAATTAGTCAAAAACACTTTATTTAAACACAAATTAGTCAAAAACACTTTATTTAAACACAAATTAGTCAAAAACACTTTATTTAAACACAAATTAGTCAAAAACACTTTATTTAAACACAAATTAGTCAAAAACACTTTATTTAAACACAAATTAGTCAAAAACACTTTATTTAAACACAAATTAGTCAAAAACACTTTATTTAAACACAAATTAGTCAAAAACATTTTATTTAAACACAAAGTAGTCCCACACGATAAGCACACTGACTGAAATTGCATTTCCAAAACTTACGTTCACCAAAATAAAGTTTCATGTCATGGGAATTGGGACATTTTCGTTGTTTTGGTAAAATATTTCGCTCCTGAAAAAATAAAATTGCGTCTTGTTCTGTTTCTGGCAAATACCAAATACGCATTTTCGTAGCACTACAAAATAGCGTCAAAACTCAGCAAATCTGCAGCTGTTATATTGGCGCCACTTAAAAACCTCCCAATCTGTAGCTGTTAGTTTGGCGACACTTAAAAACCGCCAAGTCTGTCGCCAAGGTACCGTTAAAACGTAAGTACCCTAACATTTATATGAGATAAACGAGATTTTTCCAGGTTTTCTTCCATAATACATATTATCCCAATCGGCACCTGGTCTCTTTGCTTCTAAATCAGTGACTACAATAGATGCAAACGGAGTTAAACTTAAATTTCGTAAATTATAGCTGCCCGTGTTACTACTGTGCGATGAGTTGGACTTTCGCTACATTTGGAAGATGAACTTCAGCTTACGTACTCGAAGGTACGAATTGAATTCTGTAGCTTTTTATGACTGATGGAAACAAATAAATTCAAGTAATATTGTAATTTATATCTAGCATTTCCTTAGAAATATTAAAATATTTCCCTCTAACAATAAAAAAAATACAAGACATTTATCCTTGAAAAGTCCTTCTACATATTATCACAATCGTCATCTAGTGTTTTCGTTTCTAAATATGTGACTTCAATAGATGCAAATGAATTTAAACTTGAGTTTTCTACATTTTAGCTGTGCATGTTACCAGTATGCCAAGTGTGCCGAGTCGGGAAGATGAGCATAATGAAAATCAGGTTAAAGAAGATGAACATAATACACAAAAAAGTTTAACAATTTCAGAAATTTTTAAGAATTGTTAGATATGCCGTTTTGATAACTGTTAGATATCCGACTGTTCATTCGAGACTTTATTTATATATATCAAATTGAAAGCTTCCTTGTCTATGCCAAGGTTGGATAAATCTGTAGGATGGAGAGGACATTATGGATCTAGTATGGATTGAATTCCTTAACTTTTTATCACGGATAGAAACAAGTAAATTCTAGTAATTTTGTAATGTATATCCAGTATCAAGATTCCTTAGAATTATTAAAAAGTTTCACTCTAACAATAAAAAAAAAAAAAATACAAGACATTTATCCTTGAAAAGTCCTTCTTCGTACTACATATTATCACAATCATCATCTATTGTTTTTATTTCTAAATCAGTGACTACAATAGATACAATTAAACTTGAGTTTCGTACATTTTCGCTGTGCTTGTTACCATTGTGCCCAAGTCGGGCTTTCGCTATTCTTGGGAGATAAACATAAGGTTAAGTACGCGGAAATATGGATTGATTTCTTTAACTCTTTATCCCTGATTAGAATCGCAAACAGATTCAGAGAACATTATAATTGTAGATCTCACATCGAGTATCAATGATATTATTAAAAGCTTTTTCCAAAACACTAAACAAATGCAAGACATTTATCCCCGAAAATGAGCTTTAGCATTTTATTAAGCATTATTTTAATATTTATTGTGATTTAGTATCAAAGATTGTAACGGTATGACAGCGTTTTAATGGATCATATTCGAAGGTATTTCCTTGATGAACATCTTAACTTAACAACTTAAAATGAAATATTATTATAATAAATTTATGGAAACATATTATATAACTGAAATTACTATTATAAGCAACAGTAGTATACATATTCAAACATAATATATATACATATGTTGCATTGTGAAATGCCTCTTTGTTTATTAATTAGTTGAATTACGTTATGAAGACTCCCCTTCCCATAATAAATTATGTTGGAAAAGTTACTTTGAGAGTTGTGATTCATGATGTAAATAGAGTTATGTGGCACGATGCTTCACGATGATAACTTACAGCTTTTCAAAATGCGCTTACCTAAGCAATGTCAAATGGTTTGAATCTAAGAGGTGTTTTTCAATAAAGTTCTAGCACATTTGAAGCAAATAATCCTGCTTGTATCTTGTAAGAAAGCATTCCAAGAATCACATAATAAAAGAACAGTTTTACAATGTATATCACGGAAAATAAATGGAAATTATGATAATTGTTGATCAATTAATACAAATTCATGTCACGCATTTTTAAAAATAGTTAAAATATTAAAAACGGAAAGGGAGTATGAGGATTTAATTTAAATGAATGGATCCTTTACAGGCTAAGAAAAATAGCAAACGAAATGTTTGTAACGAAATTCCGTATGTGAATACCTGTCGATCCATCATACAAATTATTAAATTTCAGTAGTCAATGAAGTATAACTGAAGGTTCAGAGCATCATAATAGAACATTCGGATGGTGTAAAATAGCAGAAATTCCAATTCTAAGCCGCAAAGTCCATTCAAATTAGAATCGCCTACTCACTTTGATGGAACCAGCAACTCGCACATGGGATAGCACGCAGAATTATCACTGTCAGGAACAAATGCCTGTAAATACATTAGGAAACAGAATGGTTAAACTGAATCATTTCTGGATAATTAACTTCTTGGAGCAATAGCACCTTTAGCAGAAAGGGTTGAATCATGTCGAAACACAGAGGAAAGGCAGGGCACGAAGACAGTGGCTTTTATAATTCGTGATTACCACTGTTTCAACTTGCTACTGGGACACTAATGAAGCCAAGAATCCTTGATAGGAGACTCTTACGCAAAACAATACCATTTATTGTGCAAACTGCTCTGAATGTGCAACTACCACTTTGGTCCATGGTATTAGACTCATTCAACGTGGAATTTCACTCAGTAAAGCACAACTGTATTCGAGGCTTGCATATCTACTTATTGCCGATGATATCCTTACAGCACATGCAATATTCTATATCCTCTTGATATTCTCTTTCTTTTCACGACACTGATTGCACACTGCATTTCTTTTATTCGTATTCTTCAAGTTGTGTTGGATTTTCATGGCCAAGGAGATTGCCGGATTTTCCGGACATTTAACTTTTCCATGCCTTATTTTTAATTTATGTATTTTTATATACTAATTCAACATGCCAGAAACTCTATAAATATACAAAAAATTATGAATTTTTATGTAATCATTCAGCTTTATTGGTAAATGCTAAGGGAATTCTTACATTTAGGAAAAAATTTATAACTTTCATTTTTCAAAAATATAGAAAATTCTCCTTGCACAATTTTTCTCATCGCATCTTAGAATTTTGCTTTTAAGAATATTAATCTTTATAGCTGCAAATCGGTGTTTAACAAACGTATTTGTCTAAATGGCTGAAAATTATGAAACTTATTTTGACTTCAAGGAAAGAGATTGAAATGAAGCTAAATTCTTTTTTTTTTTTTTTTTTAAAGCAAAATTCAAATGATTTTTGTTAAAAAAAGAATGCTAATGATGGAATGTCATTGAAAAGAATTGTGATTATATTGATGATTAAATAAACATATTTTTTATTTAATCCTCACCATTATTTCAATATAAAAATTTTATATAACTTTGATTTCAACCTGATATTTGCCAAAAAACACTTTTTTAAATAAAGAATGGATTTATTTATTTTTTTTTTTTAATTTTTGTGAAAAATTGCACCGAAAGCTGATGGGGAGATGTCATTGAAAAAAATGGTGACTACATTGATGGCTAAATATACTATTTTTGTCTGAATGTTCAGCTTCCTTCATATATAAAAATTTTATAGAACTTTGATTGTGACCTGATAGTTATTGAAAAGAAATGCTTTTTAAATAATGGTGTAATATATTTTAATAATTTATATATGTGCATTTTATAATGTTTCGAAATTAAGAAGAAACTAATTATTTATTATTAGTTTATTAAATTATTAGCCCTGCGAATTATTTAATTTGAAAGAAAAAAATACTATAATACTATATATAAAAAAATACTATCCATAAAAATAAATCGAACGAGGATTGCACATGACAAAAGAAAAAAAACTTGACAAGTATTATTGATGCGATAATATTTGGCGATGTTAAATAATGAGACGCGAGAAAAAAAACTTCTTTAATAACACGAGACAACTGTGAGATGTATCACGATTTTTCAAGATCATTCTGTGAGGTCTAAAAAGAAATATAAAAAAAACTTTTATAGACATTTGCTGAAACGTTGCTCTCGTGCTATGATGTTGTGTGTTTCTTAATTGACCTGGGAATATTTATTCTTTTCAACGTAAGTTTTGTTTACTTCGCTAAAAAAATTCCGCAAATGAAATAAATCACATGAGGTATAAAAACTGTGTTACTTTACATAAAGATGATTTTTGCCTTAAAATAATATATGTGCTTTTATTATTTTTCGAGCATTATTATTTGCATTGGATCTGTAATTTAGTTAAATTCTTCTTGTTTGCCGTTCAAAACTGATTGAGTATTATTGATCGATTTGAATCAGTACTACTTCAGATTGTCCTTGTAGTGGAGCAACATCCAATGTTATTTTGCTTGTGATAAAGTACCCGCTTCTAGAACTCCACATTCTTCTAGTACTCATTAATTAGATATTGCATCTAACAGTTTACCACATAAAGAGGTGACAGCAATGTCATATGTTAGCGACTACATTCTGAAAACTTTCGGAAAAAATGTAGACGTCGAAGTAATTTAGTTATAGAAAATTTTGCGAAGACCCCGAAATCTTTCATGCATGTGGATTCTTGAATTTACTTAAAACTTTTGTCCGAAGATGAAGGAAAATCAAATAAAAATATTTAAAAAGTGTGCCCATGTCATTGACTAAACTGAGATCGAAACATCGGATTGTATTCTCTCTCGGTTTTTAGCTTGCAATATTCATTGGAAAAATTTCATTTAAGTTATTCAATAAAATGCGATTTTCAAAAATGTTTCAATGTCGCAAAATTTGATTGTAGTAACTACGAAGAATATCATCTATAACTTAATTTATGTACAATTAAAACAAGGTCTCTTTAAGTTTTTAAAACAAATTTAATACTTATACCTCTAACCATGTAATATATAATTATATAAATATTAATTCTAAATATATAATTATATTAATATATATGTCAAATAAAATTTTTATTTTGAGAAAAAAAATATTAATGTTTATATAATAATATAATTTCTATTGATTGATATCGACAATCCTAACATTCCTGCTCATTTTTAATTAATTGATTTCTTAATTTATATTCATCCTTCCAGGAGAAAGTTCATTCAGCAAAACATGAACGCCCTCGCAAAACTTGACTTTAGTGTAGCCGTTCATCCCCCCGCCCCCGGGTTCAGCTTGGGTACACCTGCATCTACTAATTCGGAAATTACAACAGATTTAGGGTTTTTTTATTAATTGAGAATAAATTATAATATTCCTGTTCATTTTCAAATTGATTTCTGATACATCCGCAAATTGATATTTAATTTTTACATATACACTGCGTGAAAAAAGTAGAAGGACATTAGATTATTTTTGATAAATAAATAATGACGCATTTTTTAAACAATTAATTTATTCACAACGTTTTTACATGCAGATACCTGTATCTAGACAAAACAAAAAAGTACACAATTAAAAAAAGTATACTTAATAAGAAAAATTTTTTTTGACGATCTCATGATCAGTGAACAAAGTAGAAGGACACTTCTAAAAAAGAGGTGTATTGTATAAATTAATATGGAATTCTTTTCCTGTTGGCTCGAATTACTTCGAAGATCCTATTTGGCATCGAACTGTATAAAGATTGAATTTTTGTTTGGCAAAAATTGTCCCAAACAAAGTTTAATGATTTCTGCAGCTCAGCTACAGATTCAAACTGCTTTCCACCCTCGTAAACATGACGTACAATCATTGCCCATATGTTTTCTACAATTTTTAGATCAGGACTTTTAGCAGGCCAATGTAAAAGTCGAACATTGTTTGCTGCAAACCAATCTTTAACACCATTTACAGTGTGAATTGATGCTCCATCTTGCTGAAAAATCCAGTTATCTCCTCCTAACTCAGTGCCATACGGGAGAAGATTTGAGTTTAGAGTCTGGATGTAGTCTATATGGTTCTGTCTACCATTTGGAAAGATTAAATTTGTCCTGCCTCCATAGCCAACTGCTAACCATACCATTAAACCACCTCCTCCCATCTGTCGAGTAGAATAAATTTCTTCTTCAATACCAAGACAGTGCCAATAGTACTGATAACCATCTGGACCATCCAAATTGAATTTTTTCTCATCGGAAAATATAACTGAGGTCCATTCTGAGCTCCAGGACATGTGGTCTTTAGCCCACTGCAGTCGGTTCTTCATGTGTCCTTCATTCCACTTCGGATGGTGCATCCGTTTTTTGAAGACGAACTTTTTTGAGCGTTTTATGTAGTTATAAACAGTTCTTTTGGTTACATGTGTAATTCCTGATTGAAATTGCGCCTTGCCGACACTTCCACCAGTCTTTTTGAGTTCACGAATGATTTTTCGTTCATCACGTTGGGTGAGTTTTTTTGGTCTTCCTGTCTTCTTTTTTCTTCTGCCACTTTCAGGATTTCTTATGAAGTTCGAAACAGTATTAGGACTGATTTGTAGCTGCCGTGCAATCTCTCTCACACCTTTGCCTTCATTTTTATAGACAACTATTTGGCCCTTCTGAAATTTACTTAAGGGTATTCCTCTGGGCATCCTAAAACCAACAAAAACTATGAATTTCTAGCTAAATATTTTATTCTTGTTAAAAAGGAGTTAAAAGAGAAAAAAACACTTACCTATAAACTTTCCAACAGCTTCTAAATAGATTTTTTGGACGTGTCCTTCTACTTTTTTCACACACCCAAATATTGCATTCCTAAGTTAAAATAGTGGTAAGTAAAAAAATATCATTTAACTTTCACTTAACGTAAATTAAAACTCTAACAAAACAACTCTCTATAAAAGTCGGGCCAAAAGCAGTAAAATAAAAGCATATTGTACAAGAAAATGACTGTCCGTCTACTTTTTTCACACAGTGTAGTGTATACCTTTTAATCCAATGGTTTTTTTCTCAAAATAAAAATTTTATGCAATATATGTTCTAACGTTGCACTCAAAATATATATAAAAACGAATTTTTAATTAAATGGTTCAACTATGATACTTGATAGATAATTCACTTGATTAATTCGTTAAAATTATTTCGTGCTAGATTCACAACATTCATTTACATTCATGCACACATAAATTCAACATTCATTAATTACACGTGCTACACTTTCACATTCATTGTTAGAATCACAACTACCGAAATAACAAAATTCAATAGATTCAAAATTTTCATAAAGTAACAAAATTATTAAATTTGTGTTAAACAAGTCAGAGCAGCTTAGTGGATAGCTGGATTGTAGTTTGAAACTAGAAATGTGAAGCTAAGACGAAATATTTATGTTTATCCAATAAATCCATGCATGTTTATCCAATAAATCCATGTATGTTTATCCAATAAATCCATGTCCTTTACACTGAAGTGACAAAAGTCATGGGATAGCAATATGCAAATTTTCAGATGGCAGTAGCATCGCGTAGAACAGGTATAAATGCGCAGTGCTTTCGCAGAACTTTCATTTCTGTTCAAGTTATTCATGTGAAGAGGTTTATGACGTGATGATGACCGCCCGACGGGAATTAACAGACTTTGAACGCGAAATTTTAGTTGGAGCTAGACGCATGGGTCATGCCATTTCGGAAATCGTTAGGGAATTCAACATTCCCAGATCCACTGTGTCAAGAGTGTGCCGAGAGTATGAAATTTCAGGCATAACATCCCACCATGGACACCGCAGTGGTCGACTGCCTGCACTTAACGACCGAGACCGGCGACGTCTGCAAAGAATCGTAAATTCTAACAGACAAGCAACACTGCGTCAAATAACCGCAGAAATCAATGTGGGACGTACAAGGGACTTGTCTGTTAGAACTGTGCGGAGAAATTTGGCTTTCTTGGGCTATTCCAGCAGAAGACCGACTCGAGTGCCTTTACTGACAGAACGACATCGCTTGCAGCGACTCTCGTGGGCACGTGAGCATATCGGTTGGTCCCTAGATGAATGGAAAACTGTGGCCTGGTCCGATGAGTCACGATTTCAGTTGGTAAGAGCTGATGGTAGGGTTCGAGTGTGGCGCAGACCCCACGAAGCCATGGACCCAAACTGTCAGCAAGGCACTGTTCAAGCTGGTGGTGGCTCCGTAATGGTGTGGGCTATTTTTTCATGGCATGCACTTGGTCCTCTGGTGCGACTGGACCGAACATTGACTGGAAATGCTTATGTTCAGCTACTTGGAGATCACTTGCAGCCATTCATGGACTTCATGTACCAAAACAACGATGGGATTTTTATGGATGACAATGCGCCATGTCACCGGGCCATAACTGTTCGCGATTGGTTTGAAGAACATTCTGGGCAATTCCAACGAATGATCTGGCCACCTAGATCGCCTGACATGTATCCCATCGAGCATTAATGGGACATCATCGAGAGGTCTGTTCGTGCCCAAAATCCTGCACCATCAACGCTTTCACAATCTATCGAGATCTATATTTTTTTCTATCGAGACAGCATGGCTCAATATTCCTGCAGAAGACTTCCAACGACTTGTTGAGTCCATGCCACGGCGAGTTGCTGCACTTCGCCGGGCGAAAGGAGGGCCGACACGATATTAAGAGGTATCCCATGACTTTTGTCACTTCAGTGTATAAGCTTAATTATTGTTATTTTAAATCTAACTTTTTTATAAAAATAGCCAAATTTGAGAAACATCGACTGAATGGCGGGAGGATATCTTGTTAGTAATTAAAACCCTAAAATATACATGTTACTTTCGCACTTATGCTTCTCTAGATACGAATACTTTACTTAATACTTGAATTTCGTCTAACACCACTTTTTTGAAATTACTGTACACACTTCTTTGAAATATTCTTCTATTAAATTCTTCTTTTTTATTTTTATTTTGAATGTTGTTGCATTAACAGTAGAGAAAATTGAGTAACGTAATACCCTGAATTTGTGAGTTGAATTGGGGGCAAGTTGGATGTCTTGTGCAATACTGTATGTCACAAACCAGTTCTCATTCCATACAGTGACCACAGCTCATGCCACCACTGAAGATGAAACCTTTATGTTCTTGAAATCTATTTTGTACTTTCGCCAATACAGAAGTGGAGCGTATAACCATATAACGGAAGGGATTATGCTTGGAAAGAATTAAATTCGCGAATGCTATTATAAATGTAAACTTAAAAAAATACGGAAATAATCTCAAAAGCGAAAACGAGCAACGCTTTAAAGAAATGGTTAATAAAAGTGATCTAAATCTAGAAGCTCTCCATTACATCGGAAAGTGCTGTAAATGCCATTCGAAATGTCAAGTCGAGATTAGAAAAAAAGATTCGGAAACTTCCCCCTTCCCCTTCACAAATTTTATTTTTCCACGGAAGGAGAAATATTTCGCCATCTGATATCACTCTCCGGATCGTAAATGTAAGATCTCAAAGTTATTTCAAGAAAGTTGTTTTTATTTTGTACCTAATTTTTTTTCCCGCAGAAAAATGAATAGTGCCGAGGTTTTTTTAATTTTAATTTTGGGAGGACGGATCGACGTGATTTGGAGATAAATCTTCGAGATAAAGATGGAATCTGAAGATGCAAGAAGAATGTTTATAAAACAATAAACGTTAAAGATGGAATTCGAGAAGAATATGTGATATGTTTTTGCCTTTTTTTTTTATACTTTTCCTGTATTAAAACCAGCAGGAAGAAATGCATTCTTAATAAATCTCTGACTAGTTTTCGAGTTTCTATTAAACTTGGATGACTTGATTCGGTGCAAAAAGCTTCCAGCTGGGAACAATATTTCCGAAATTTTGGAAGTGTTTTTTTGCGTACATGCTTTAAATTTTTCCGGATCAATTTTGTCTTTGAAATTCTTAGAAAATGTTTATTTTTTGACATAATTTGCATGTACACTGGAAAGTCTGCAGTATTATTTAAAATGTCAGTGGTTATTGGCGAGGAAGATATATAATTGCCAGGTATTAAACCTGTTTTTGTTCACAATGAAAAAAAAGTAATTATTTATGAAATAATTTATTTTAAAATAACGTGATATTATTACTGCAAATAGTTGACTACTGAAATTCTTTAAAAAATAATTTCAGTAGTCAAATATTTGCAGTAATAATATCACGTTATTTTAAAATAAATTATTTATATATATATATATATATATGTCTTGATGTACTTACTCGTCATCATATATTTGATTGTCCAGCTGTTGCAGCCGCCATGCAGTGTGTGGACCATCCCTCTGAAGAGGATTTATACTCTCAGCTGGCAATAAATATAGCCAATATTATAACACCACGATATTTGATTTTCTTGTACTTTTCAGGGGATACGATAACAACTCGCACGTATATAAATACATGCACTTATGTCCAAAATTATCTTTGTATGCATAAATTTTCGGAATTCTCAGAAACTGTTAATTATAATTTTATCAATTTATCTGGACTGATTTATAACATTATGACACATAAATACAAAGGAAAAAAAATAAGAACATAATAATTCTAGCATGAAATAATAAAATGTGACAGAGTTCAGAAAAAAGGAATAAGAATTCAATATGGAATGTGATCTTCCCTGTCTTATACACATCACAATGTATTTTCATGCTGGCAATAACTTTGTTAACCACAGTTTGGGGAATTAAGCTCCACTCTTCCAGCAATGCCGTCTTCGGAGCATTTACATATATCTAGATTGAGGATGCCTACTTGCAGTTGCTCTTCCATGTTAGTCCCATAAGTTCTCTATCAAGTTAAGATCAGGAAACTTTGTTGGATACATTATTTTTAAATGTCTTCCCTTTCAAGGACGATGTGGATGTGGACGAATATTATCGTCCTTAAATAAAAAGACCAGACCCATATGCACCACTGAAAAGTCATACACAAGACTATAACACCTCACCCCCATATCGCTGTGCTGTGAAAGACTAGTTGTTTGAAACGTGCAGGGACGTCCTGACCATCTATCATTATTCGTTTCCATACCATTACACCTCTACTACAGAAACGTCACGTTCTATAAAATTGAATGTATAATTTTGTGTTCCTGACTCCTCCAGATGTAAACAGATTAGAATCACATGTAAAACAACACCTAGACTCATCAGTAAAGAGAACATGGGACCCATGGTGTTCACTCCAATTCTGATGTTCTTTGCACCAATTAAAGATCTCTCTCTTTCGTTGTGAAGATAGTGAAACACATATCCTGGCTTTCTGGCATAAAGTTCTTTTTCATTGAGCCTTCTGCAGCTAAGATACAGCAGTTCGAATGGGAGCTGCAAACTGTGAAATTAACTGACTGGTAGTAAACTTCCAGTTAAAACGGTCAGTTATTTCTAGATATCGATTTTCAGAAGCAGTTGTTATTCGTTTACGACTTTCTCAAGGCTTTGTTACGACAGCTCCATCGTTTTGAAATTGCTTCCATAACAATGTCTGTCTTGAAATATTCAGACATTTGGTTGATTCCGTGATTGTCTGTCTTGCTTCTACTTCTTGATTATGAGTCTACATTCCATACATATTTCCAAATGACACTTCGAAGCTATAACAAACCGTTATCTATTTTGAGGAATTAAAAAACTGAATAAAAAAAATACTAAGTGCTTAATTAATAGATACAGCTTGAAGATAACTAGTTAATTTGATAAAATATTAGTGAATAATTTATTTATGATGTACACAAATGACACAAAAAATGCTTTAATATCTTAAAATGTGTTCAGGTTTATGATATATACGAACAGTAGTACTTTAAAATTATTTTGCTATTGCTGAAAGGCTTCTTTTTTCCGATAATGTTTTTTAAGAAATTCGTGGTCGATCACTATTTTATAGCATTCTTCTAATTAATTTTTACAAATTAGTTTAATTAAAATATTTTTCTTTGGTCATAAAGTTTAACGACGCAATAACAGGAAAAAAAAATCGTTTTCTTTATTGGAGCTCAAATAGCACCGCAACTTTTCTTATTAAAGGACTGTTAAAAAAATAAAGGTGACCTTATTTGAAAAATTAAACTTGTTTGCGCTTAAAGATATCCTGATAATTAGGATCCGAAACTGATTACGTTATTACCATTAATTTAGACATTTACAGTGCTTTTTTATGGCTTAATTTATGTAAAATGTTTAAAGAAAAAAAAAGTTGTTTATTTAAAGAAAGTTTTTGTAGAAACTGAATAAGAATTTTCATAATTAAGCTGAAATGTTTAAAATGTGATGTAATCTACTAATTTAAAAAAATAATTACAAACAAATATTTATTAAGTTAATACATTTTTATTATTTAACTAAACAGGATTAGTCCCAACAACACAACAGTCAGTTTTAACAATCATATTGTTAAAATTGACTGTTGTGTTGTTGTAATAATAATATAACCTTAAATTATTAGTAATATAATATTAAAATTATAATATAACATTAAAATAATAATAGTATAACAATAAAATAAAAATATAACATTAAAATAATGATTTTCATTTCTATATTAGTTTATTTCGTTTTATATATTAATATATTTTCTTAGATTTATATCGTCGTTTTATTAGTTGTTTTACTAGAAAATCTTTAAAAACACTAGTTTGAAATAAATAATATTGACATACATAAGTGATTCATTTCCGTCTAAAGTTTCTACAAATTTAAAGTTACTGTCAAGTTTATTTAAGTTAACTTTGTATTAACTGTATTTTATTGCAAAAGGAATTTGAAAACTTTTTTTACCTACTCAAGATTCTTCACATTCTCTTGATAAAACTTTCTTGAATTCCTTTTGAAAATAAATAAAACTGGAATCTTATATAACTTTGATTTCCAGTTTCAATAAAATACTAGTTATCAGTTTTCAACCATGATTGTGCATTTTTTTCCAATATGTGTGTAATAAAGAATTATTTTTTTAAAATTGTATAATTTTTCGTATTCTCAATTGTTGTTCAAAATTGAAATGGTGCTCTACTGAATTCGAAAAAAAACCTGTGCGTTCCAAATCGAAAACTTTGAAAAGGAAAAAGGTATGCATTCAGAACTCAGCAATCAATAAAGAACATCTCCAGCCACAGTTTGAAAGTTGCATAAAGAAAAAAATTTCGTTCCAAATACTTCTAACTGGAGCCTTCATATAACAGATGGCGCTTTTAGTTACTGGGAAACGGAAATTCCAGATTTGGCTGAATAACAAAAAAACAAAAAAATAAAAATAAATAAATAATAAATAAATAAATTAATAAAACTTCCTACTGGCATCTAGCAAGATAAAAAAAAAAGTTCACATGCTGTTGTAGTTGGGAGCAAAGTGCAAGATCAATTCTCATTTGCATTTGAATCTCAATATTCTCTGGTTCTGTTCACAAAACTCAATAATATTTTGTTTCCGATCGAATTTTTAAGTTATAAAATGTTTCAAATGTAGAGGCATTTTTTATTTTATTTTTATTTTATTCTTCAATATTTTTCCATTTTTGTTATTTACAAAACAGGTGAAGTTCCAGAATACTTTTTCAATTTAATTCATTTTATTTAAAGGCTTTTTTAGCAAATACGAAAGAAATAAAAAACAGTTTATTCTGGAGTTTATTTTATTGCTATTTAGGCAAATGATTTGAAAAAAGTACTTAACTTGTTTTGTGTAAAATCCATTTTATAAATCGGTATTAATTATTTCCAAAACCTATTAAGCTTTGAAGCATTAACTAATGGCTCGATAATAGATAATCTTTTGCAATTGTAAAATGCTTTTTTTGGAAATAAAGTAGCAAATCTCTTCAATTACTGATATTTATTCGCTTTTTGTTTTTGTTGGAAACTTATTTGCTTAAAGTGAAAAACTATGTTATATTATTTCACATTAAATTTCTCTAGCCAAAAAGATAACAGAAAATATTTTTCTGAATTTGATACTATTAATATTTTTTAAATCTCTCTAATATCTTTGATATTACTTTATATCTTTGTCAGTCTTTTTTTAAATTATTTTATTAAAGTTTGAAAATGTTAGTCATGCACCTATTTCTGAAAAAATATTTTTTTAAACTATTTGAAATATTTATGTAAATATAAAACATATCACTAATTTAAAACGTGGCAAGATAATGTGTCATGAAAATAGTTTTTTAAATATGGAATATTTTATTAACTTTTTTGAACAGTAAGGTATTAATTTAAATTGATTTATCCATCAATTGATTTAAATATATTTGTAGTTTTAATTAATTTGATAGCAGTCATGATTTTATACAAATGTTAAAAACAATTAATGAAGTTTATTTTAAACCGACTTTTGTAATAACAAACAAACTATTAAAAAAAGAAAAAAAAAATTAAATAATATTTATAACCGATAAACGAATGTTTATAAAAGCACATTTAATAAATGAAAGCTTAATAATAAATGAACGCTTAATAATAAATGAACGATAATAAATGAATATTTATGAATAATTTAAAGATTTTAAGATTCAAATTTCAAACTACTTATCCCACTCATAATATTCTCCAGACACTGATCCTTCTAACTACCACTTGTTTCGATAGATGAAAAATGGCCTATTTAAGAAGAAATCAAGAACTGCTTTTCTTTTAGCAGCGAAATTAGAAAAAAAATATTGTCTTAAGATGAACAGCATTCTCATTAAAGACTAATACATTAATTAAATAATTGCCTTTTTTGGGGAAAGAGCAGCATCAATTAAATTTAATACTTAATAGAGTACTTTTGATAAAGTGAAAAAATAAATATGTTTTGTTTTAAAACAGATCAGTCTTAATTTGATTGTAGGTAAACTTTTCTTAGTGTACTTTCCTGCATAGCATTTTCATTATCTTTATTAATTCTTTTGAATGTGTTTACTTTTAAATCATGTATGCTATTTTGTTTATTGCAGAATTATTTTTTGTTTTATTTTGCCTTAAATTTTGGTTTTTATTTACAGCTAACTTAATTGCATGTTGCAAATACTCATGCTTATAAAAATTCTTCTCGGAAATTTCTGTAAAATCCTAATGGCTTTTTTTCAGAATGATCATAATAAAGTGAAATAATTGTAATTCAAGAAATATTTCTTCCAAACAAATTCATCTCAGGCATTTCTGTACAATAATAGTTTGTTTCACTTTAATGGCCATAATGCAAAAAAAATAACTTTAGATTCAAGGCCAATTTGTTTTAAATATTTCTTACACATTAAAGCAGTAAGATTTAAAGATGTATCTTTTCTTTTAAATTTAGTTTGATTTTTTTGGATGGGAAATGGTGTTTTTTTGGAGACATTTTTAATAACTATTTTAAAAATTGATCCAATAGAAATTTGTTACATTTAAACTATTTTATTACATATTTTGATACAGCGTATTTATTCCAAATCACGTTTCTCATCATTTTGGTTCAAAAGATCATTTCGAAAAATGCATGCCTGGAGCTTGAACAAAAAAAGAAATATCTGAATTGCTGAAAAAATTTCACCTTAAAGGAATGTGAACCACGTAATCTTTTCAAGACCAATCTCGGAACGGACCGTTTGCCGTAAGTAAAAGATAAAAATGGTGCCAACTTCGGAAGATAGAACCCGTTTTCACGAAATTTCGGTTTCGAAATGTTTAATAGAAAAATTATTTATGGTTCTAGTGCGACCCATCCAAACCTTTAAATCTCTGGAGTAGACAATAACTGAAGAGCCTCTCGGGATATTTGGGTTCCGCCATTAAATTTCCGCCAAATGGCACCATTTTGAAACTTCCATACATGATAGCCCTCGAGAACCGAGAAGGATTTATTTTCGAATTTTTTGGTTGAATTCTTTTTTTCTTTTTATTATTACCTGACTTTTGATTTATTTTTTTGGTAATCGAAGGAATGTGGTTGCTAAAAGAAATAAATGGATATATCCAGTTCTCTTTTTTTTTATTTCTTACCAATTGAAGAATTTCCAATTTGGGATTTTATTTTTAGGGTCCAAATAAAAAATTAAATAAAAGGTAAAAATTTCGAAAACCTTTTAGTAAATTTTTGAAAAGTAAGTATTAATATTTATTATTAATAAATATTAATATATTGCTATTAATAAATATTAATATTAATATTTTTTGGTATAATAAATGTGAAAATCAATATTCGAAACTAAATTTTTTTAAATAAATCTCCTCTACGTTTGTAAGTGATTAGAATAAAAAAAATTATGGTTAGGCATATTAATCCAATGAATTACATTTCATCTATTTATTAAGTTACTCGATTATTATGAAAAATGTATACATTTATTGTTAAGCAGAAACTTTTATTCTCATATCTTTATATTAGAAATGGGACCATAAAAATTTCAAGTGTTATTTGGTGAGTGAAGCGCTTACTACATTTGTAATCAATTTGTAATTTTAAATCGTTTCTGGGTAGAAACCGTATCACTTCCTTAAAAAAAGGATGGACTCTTTCTTAAGGGATGTTTAATTCTTTCTATGTAGTGGTAATATAACAGAATGCGTATTACAGTTTGATGCAGGCAAACATACTGCTCCCGCAATTTTTACGGTGATGGCTTAATTTATTAGTTCATTCGTCAAGAACTACATTTGAGTTCGGTAATTATCGTTTCTAGTAATCATACTTATACAATCCCTTTGATTGTCACTGAAGTTATGTTCTTCTTTCGTAAAAGAATAGCTGCAAATGAAATCGAATTTAGGAAAAGTCGTGGAATAATTTGGTTTTTACTTTTTTCTTTCATTTTTCTATTTTTTTTCTTTGAGTTTCAAAAATAGCTTGCACTTCCTAGAATACTTAATCAGAATATGTTAAATATATATCTATATATAAATTAGAAATTTGCTGCAAGGTTATGAAGTTCTATTCCTTGAAATAACTTTTTAACTATCAAAGGAGTTTGTCTGGAAAGCAATTATATAGGAAAATGTTTTTTTTTTTTATTGTTTATCGATTTTCTATTGACTAGATTCGTAAATTACTTCATCTCTTAAAATATAGTGATAATGCAAATAATTCGAATATAAATAACATCAATTTAGAATATATTTAAATATCAAATTTAAATAAAAATAACCTTCATACAAATTTATTTACTAAAAATTTTATTTAATTTGGCAATTAAGGAAAATGATTAGGAATTTTAAAGATTTTCTGGAGATGCCGTTTTGATAACACGTTAGATATCCGGGAGTTGATTCGAGATTTGACTTATCTATACCGAAGTGGTTGCTTTCTTGCTTATGCCAAGATTGGATAAATCTGTAGGGCGGAGAGGACAATGAAATTGAAGAAGATTGGGAGAGGAAAGAGTGTTTCAATACAGATAAATTGTTTTCTTCTAAAAACATTATAACTGAAAACTTTGCTAATAGGCAGTAGTTGCTCTGTGAATAGCATGTTGGGCTTTCGAATGAAATGATTTTTGTTCGAAATATAATACATTTGTCATAAGTAAAAGATTTTGTGTCTAGGGGGTGGATAGGAACAAGGGCTGAAAGTCCTTTCTTTCAGTCTCGAGGAAGAGGAATAGAGGATTTGGACCTCCCCCACCCCTTCTTTCCAGATGTCAGCCTTGTTTAAAATTGCGATGGCACAAAGTGAATGAACGGTACCCTGCAGCCTGGACAACGTTGTATCTGCTGTTCTAGGTTCGAAGGGCTTAAATCAAAACGATTGTAATTATAAAACATCATTTACATAATCTATTTATATTTTGTTATTGAAGTATAATTTTCTATACCTGGAAAAATAACTGAAACTGAAAATTAGGCAGAAAAATTGATTCGGCCTGATTTATCATTGATGAAAAATGAGTTTGTACCGAAAGTTTAATGTGAATTTAAATTGTTTATCACATTTTATTACTTTTTTTTTGTTGTTCAACATTAGAGGGCTCTTGCTACACTTGTGTACGCCACAAAACATGGTACACCCTATAGATCTAGAAAGCTCTTTTAAGGGGATTTGCTAACATTTATATGTGATATGGAAGAAAACTTGGAAATATCTCACATAATACATGTTGTACAATCGGGCACCTAGTCTTTTTGTTCTTAAAGTAGTGATATTAATAGATACAAAAGGATTTATATTTGAATCTCCTACATTTTAGTTGCCCTTGTTATTGCTACGCCATGAGTTGGACTTCCGCTACTTTTCGAAGATGAACTTAAGCACACATACTCGAAGGTATAGATTGAATTCCTTATCTTTCTACCACTGATTAGAAAAACAAATAGATTTATGGAATATTGTAATTGCATATCTCGCATAGAGAGCTTTTATATTTTATTAAAAAAATTCTGTCAAACAATAAGCAAATCAAGACATTTATCCTCAACAAGTTCCCGTACTATGTATCATCATAATCGGCATCTATTATTTTCTTTCTAAATCAATGATTACAATAGATGCAAACGGACTTAAACTGGAATCTCCTATATTTTAGCTTTGCATGTTACCATTGCTCATGAGTGGAGTTTTCGCTACTCGTAGAAGATGAACATAAGGTTAAGTACACGAAGGTATGGAATAAATTAAGTAGGTTTCTATAACTGATTAGAAAAACAAATAAATTCGGGTAATATTGTAATGCATATTTAGCATCGAGATTTCATATTATCTGATTAAAAATTTCTCCGAACAATAAGCAAATGCAAGACATATAGACATCAAATAGATTCGGAGAATATTATATTTGTAGATCTCCCATCGAGATTCCTTAGATTTGATTTTCCCCCAAACAACAAACAAATGCAAGACATTTATCTTCGAAAAGTCCTTTAAGAAAGCGGTATTCTATTATTTATTGTGGTTTAGCGTCACCGATTGTAATTATATGACATCGTTTTAATGGACCCTATTTCAACCTATTTATTATTTTCTTGGTGAACATCCTAACTTAAAAAAAATTTACTTCAACTATTGTTGTAATAAATGTGTTGCAATATAATATGTAACAGAAATTATTGTTATGTGGATAGATTTGCATTATGAACTATCTCTTTAGTAATGAATTACATTGAATTACGTTGTGAAGACTCCTCTTCCGTTAATAAATTATGCTGGAAAAGTTACATTGAATTTCATGATGAGTTATGTGGCGGCATTAGCTTTACGAAGATAACTTTTCACATTTCGAAATGTGTTTACTTAAGCAATGCCAAATGGCAAGCAATGACTTTTTATACATTAATTGTTATAGAATTTTTGTAAAAGTCTTTTAATCTATGAAAAAGGATTCCGAATCTTTTTCAACGAAATTTTAAAGAAGGCAGTTCACGTGTATTCATTTTTTTAAAACTGGACTAAGATTATCGAGAAATGAATATTAGTGTTATATGTATGATTTTAATATTTCATTTTTTTTTTGTTGAATATAACTACTAGTACGCCACCCCACACCATATGACTGTGCCTAGAGCTGTGTTGCCCCTTTACAGTTTGGGAATGATGTGGGTGAGAAGAAGTCTGATTGGGCTCTGTGATGCTCTACTGTCCTATGAGACCAGGACCTATAGTTTAAAGTGGATTCCGAACCCCTACAAATATCCATACGATACAGGCTATACAGTGTAGGACATTGACTTCAGATAGGAATTTTTTAAGGTAAATGCTCTCATTTGCTTGCCGCATGGAATGAAACCCTGCCATGTAGCAGGAATATCGATGCTAGAGGCTTTATACTCATTGTCTCATAATCACTCTCGAGTTTGGTCTTTTCTGAAAACATAAATTGTAACAAACATTCGGCACCGAATTCTTTTCCACGCTACTACGATACATTTAATATTTGGGTGAAAGTATTACAGCATCACACGTAAAATAACATAACAAGCAATGCATTGTACAAGGAAACCTTTGAAAATGGGAAATAATATAACAAGGACATCACGTAACATATAAATCAGGATATTAAAGAATTATAGAAACACGTATAAAGATTCCTTAGTTGTTTATTCAATTACTATCTTAATAAAAATAATACAAAGTAATTTAATGCAGTGGAAACTAATGATCCAAATCTCAAGGTAACTAGTTTCCGATTTTAAGTAAACATTTCTAATTTGCAATTAAATCTTGCAATTACAATAGTATCGAATGGAGTGTTCAATGGAAGGGAGTGAAATAACAAACCACTGTCTATTGAACTATCGTGTTACAGAACCCGATTCTTGATTGTAGTCTTCCCTTTTCAGTTTCCTTTCCGAGTCTGAATCAACAGAGAATGTTCCCCGATTCCATTGTCAATTAATTCCGGAGCGACTTCATTTAAACGCTCATTAGAGTACGACTAGTTAAATAAATAATCATTTATTCAATTCCTTCTATTAGTTCACACTCTCCCTATATATATTTATATATTTTGTTCAAATTTTCCATCGTTGATAAAATACTTTTTATTCCTCGACTCAAGTTCAAGTACATTTTTTAAAACTTGTAGTAGATGAACACTTGATGTTAATTCAGTTTTTTCAAATATTAATTCAGTCATTAAATTTAATTAATATTTGTTTTATATGGAGAAATTTTTTTCTCTTATATTAGATATTTAGTAGGATATAAATTTATGAATCAATATCGTCAGTGGCGGAGCGTGTAGATCACTGGAAATTTTTTTTATTTTCCGATTCTTTTTTTCATTCTGGGTTCTAGCCTGAGTCAAGGAGGGAACAAAATGGAAAATGAAATAAATTAGTCAGAGAGAGAGAAATAATTTTTTCTAACTTAAAAAAAAAATGAATGAAAATTATTTATAAAGGACTTTCTGCAATATAGTGAAAAAAGAAATAAAAAGTAACTAAAATAAAATTTTTCTTTGTTGACCTAAGTAGGAATTGACTTAAAATTCTTTTTTTATATATATTACTCGTTTTCTATAGTGTTTAGTCCTTCCGCAGAAAAAAATAAAATCTCATTTCTGAAGGAGGTTTTAAATTTAGAAAGTAAGTGAAATTAAAGCTATTGTTAATTTGTTATTAAAAGTGGTTTTGTTACCACGAAAGTGCTCTAGATTCCAAATGATTAATTTAGGATTCGATAGCTGTTATATTGTTTTATTCATGTGTAAAATGGGAATAAAACATTAATAAATCTTAGTAAATATCAATAGAAAAAATTGAGGAAAAAAAAAAAGCTTTAGAAACACGAATTAAGTTTTGTTCAGGATTAAAGAAAATTAAAAATATTAGAGTAGAATCATTAGATGTGCTTAAAAATTTCGATATAATTTTTTAATTGAATTGAAGAGGATTATTTTTCTTTGATCCATAGTTAACATTCTAAAATGAAGTAAAAATTATAATTAATTTCCTGCTTAAATTTTTTGAAAATTGCATTTCGATGCATATAAAAACTAGATTATATTGAATAAAACATTTATTAGAATTTAAAAATGAAATTAGGGCACATTATACTTATTATGGTAAAATTTCAAAAGTATATTTGAATAACCCCAAATCTTGAATTGCATAATTTGAAATGATATAAATATTAAATCCTGCAAAAGTTTAAATATTTAGAGAAAAAAAATAATATCAATATTACTACAAAGTTATGAAAGAAATATAGAAGGCTACTTTTGGTGCCTAGGAAAATTTGTAAAACATATTGTTTATTTTCTGTTATCTTTAATACATACAGTCTTTACTTACATATTTTCAAAATAAAGTAAATAGCATACGTTGATAAATATTTTATTAATGTTTTTTACTAATAAGTTATCCATTGTCACTTTAACATCGCTTCCTCTCTCCTCTTTTTTCCAGAGTTTCACATGATATACAACGGACCCATGGGGATACAATCAGATACAACGGATCTATAGATACACCTTAAAGTTAATAAAATCTTACAAACATAAAGTAAAACTCTTAAAAATAAACAATTTATGTATTATCATTTATACTTTAAACATCTAATTGAAATTTTTTTTATGAAAAATGATTTTTCGTATAAATTATACAATACTCTGTAATAAAGCGTAAAGTTAAAAGAAGACTGAGCATTTATAATTATCACCATTTTCCATTAAAAATTTAATAAAAAGTTTTCTCTAAGTAATACAGAAAAATTCAATAAATTACAATTCTACTACTATACTCTACCTACATTTAATGAGATTTATCTTAACCAATTATTTTAATTAAAAAGTCATAGGAGGGATTCATTTTGTATTTGGAAGAAAATTTATATATTTTATAAAAATATATTAAATAAAAATATAACATTAAAATAATGATTTTCATTTCTATATTAGTTTGTTTCGTTTTCTATATTAATATATTTTCTTAGATTTATATCATCGTTTTATTAGTTGTTTTACTAGAAAATCTTTAAAAACACTAGTTTGAAATAAATAATATTGATATACACAATTGATTCTTTTCCGTCTAAAGTTTCTACAAATTTAAAGGTACTGCCAAGTTTATTTAAGTTAACTTTGTATTAACTGCATTTGATTGCAAAACTTCTTTTTATCTGCATAAGATTCTTCACATTCTTTTGATAAAACTTTCTTGAATTCCTTTTAGAAAATAAATAAAATTGGAATCTATATAACTTTGATTTCCAGTTTCAATAAAATATTAACTATCAGTTTTCAACCAAGTTTGTGAATTTTTTTCCCAATATGTGTGTAATAAAGAATTATTTTTTTAAAGTTGTATAATTTTTCGAATTCTCAATTGTTGTTCGAAATTGAAATGGTGCTCTACTGAATTTGAAAGAAAAGAAAATGGTGCGTTCCAAATCGAGAACTTTGAAAAAGAAAAAAAGTATGCATTCAGAATTCAGCAATCAATAAAGAACATTTCCAACCACAGTTCGAAAGTTGCACAAAGAAAAAGATTCCGTTCCAAATACTTCTAACTGGAGCCTTCATATAACAGATGGCGCTTTTAGTTACTGGGAAACGAAGTTCCAGATTTGGTTGAACAACAAATAAAAAAATAGAAAAAATAAAATTTGCTACTGGCATCTAGCGAGATAAAAAAAAAAGTTTACATGCTGTTGTAGTTGAGAGCAAAGTGCAAGATCAATTCTCATTTGCATTTGAATCTGAATATTCTCTGGTTCTGTTCACAAAACTCAATAATATTTTGTTTCCGATCGACTTTTTAATTTACAAAATGTTTTAAATGTAGAGGCATCTTTTATTTACTTCAATATTTTTCTCGTTTTTTTTTCCATTTTGGTTATTTACGAAACAAGTGAAGTTCAGCTACTTTTTCAATTTAATTCATTTTATTTAAAGTCGTTTTTAGAAAATACGAAAAAAAAAACAAAAATCCCAGATTTATTCGCGAGTTTATTTTATTTCTGTATAGGACAAATGATTCGGAAAAAGTACTTACCTTTGTAAAATGCATTTTATAAAGCGATGTTAATCATTTCTAAAACCTATTAAGCTTTGAAGCATTAACTAATGGCTCGATAATAGATAATCTGTTACTATTGTAAAATGCTTTAAAAAAATAAAGTAGCAAATCTCTTTAATGACTGATACTATATTTATCCACTTTTTATTTTTGTTGGAAACTTATTTTTGGAAAGTGAAAAACTATATTATTTCACATGAAGTTTCTCCAGCCAAAAAGATAACAGAAGAAACTTTTTCTGAATTTGACACTTTTAATATTTTTAAATCTGTCTAATATCTTTGATATTAGTTTGTCTTTTTCAGTCTTTCCTGTATTATTTATATGTTGTATATTTATTTATTTATTTATATGTTGTATGGAAGGGAATCCAAATAAACACCCATAAGGCAGCATGAGTATTGATAAGTGACGCTTTACACTCGATGTTACAATCCCCATCGAGTTTCCTTGTTCCTGGGTGCAGTGACTGTAACGGACGCCACTAATGAATCCAAACCTATGACCTCCTGCAAGCTGGCTGCGCACGTTACCAATGCCCCCCCAAGTCAGGCTGGTTTCGCAGTTGATTCTAATCCTCCCTCACTTGGGTAGGTTTCGGGTTCGAGTCCGGGTGGTGCCATGTATGTTTGTAGTGGTTCGGAATCCACTTTAAACTGCAGGTCCCGGTCTGTTTAGCCTAAACTGTGCACAAGTTGACCGTAGAGTGACAAACCAAACCCCTCACTTGGGAAACTTTTGCCTTAATTTTAACCCTCTCATCATATGTCCAGACATCTCACGAATATATCATCCTAACCAAATCTGTCAGTTTTCAAGACATAAAGATATCAATATTTAATCAACACAAGCCATCAGACCACTTAGATGTCAATTGGAAAAAAATGTTATCTATCGAATTCATTTGAACTGCAGGTCACATCAGCATTTAAGAAAATGACTCAGCTGATTCTAAAGCCAAGTCAGCTCCAGACACATTAATTTCAGAGTGGATATTCCCTTAAGATCTTATCCGAAAAGTTATATTGAAAAAAAAGAGAATATTAATGGTTAAGTGAAATAATATGTCAAATACTTTTATTTTGAACAGTACTCATTTACATTTACTCATTACATTTTACTCATTTGAACAGTATTAAATTCTACACATCGATTTTTACAGCCAAATTGAAAGGAAGTAGGACTACTTTTTCGTTTCTGAATTGAAACTTATCAACTCAAAGACTTGGTTTTACTTCTTGTTTTCTCTCTCTAATGAGCCAAAAATTGAAAATCGTATTTTATTAAAATGGCAGAAATACAAAGCGTAAAAAACACATAATAACATGATTTGAAAGACAAGTTTTTTACTCTTACCTTTATTTTTAATTTGATGGAAGATGCTATCTGACTCGTGGCTCAGTGGCAACTGGTGAGCATTAGGGCTGAAGTTCCATCCGCTGGCGGTTTTGTTGTAGACACTGTTTCAAAAACGAGGAAACTCGATGTCATTTGTGATGTTTAGAATCTTGCCTCGTGAGTCGGATTATCTGGTGGGAGGTTTTCGGGGTTTCTCCCATACGATACGCAAATGTGGGTTAATTCCTTCATTCTTTTCACGAGGGATACGGCAACAACAGGATCGAAGATGTCCACTACTGAACTTCAGCAATAATGAGTTTGTTGCGACAAATCCTGTAGTGCAGAAAACAATGGAGAATTATATCTTCATAAAATTCATTTATTAGCTAGTTTACTTCCGTTATAATTCCATTATTTTATGTTTAAAAAAAACGGTTGATTTTCATTTGCCTTTACTCTTTATAACTTTATCTTCTTTTGGTATACTGATTGCCATAGATTAAACTGATCTGAAAATAAATACATTTTATAAATTCTTAAAGTAGATTAAAGCTAAATAATCTATGAAATATAGGAAACTTTGTCCAATTCGACAATTCATTCTATTCTTCTTTAAAACTTTAGAATAACTTAGGATTCAATTTTGTCAAAATTTCAGTAGTCAAACTACTAATCAATTTATCTTACTAACAGCAAATTTGTCTCTGTAAACAATATTGATTCTAGCATTAAATCTATGACAGCGACTGCTATTCTATCTCAATATAAGAGATTAAATTTGTTACTAGTGTTTTCCAAACTTAGATTTTTATGCTTGATAAATGGTTATCTATTTGGGCATTAAACTAAACGTTACAAAAACCGCAACTGTGCTCTACACTTGGAAAAAACCTAAAAACCCTGTCATAACTATTGATAATACTAATATCAATTGGTCTAATCTAGCCAAATATCTTAGTGTAATTTTTCTTACGTATCTTCCACACGTTAATTATATTAGAAATATTTTTCTCTAAATACTACTTGAAAATTTTATCCGCTTATCTCAAGAAAAAGTTCCCTTCTATTACTACTAAGATTCTTATTTATACAGCCTACATTCGATTCATTATAACATACGCAAGCACAATATAGAGATCAGCCTGCAAATCTCATATTAACCAAAATCAAATTCTTGAAAATAAAGTTATTAAAATGGCAGTTGATGCACTTGGTTTTCCGTAACAGAGATATTCCTTCCGCTCTTAATATCCCTTCTATTAAAACCTTTATTCATAAACTTGCTACAAATTTTTACAGTAATATCTCTAATAATACTAATAAACTTTTAAAAAGACTTTCTGATTATGATATTCAAAATCCAAAAAATTACAAAAGACACAGAACTTCACTTAATATTCTGCTCAAATAATTAAATTTTAGTAAAGTCTCTCTAAACATTTATTTTGACTTTCTTAAACTATTTGTACAATTACTTCAAAATTTATTCACTTTTATATATATATATATATATATTAAGAAAAAAAATATCAATTACTTTGTTTTCTGAGCATTGCCATATTTCTCTACCATCATGAACTTTACTACTATGTTCTTAACTTCTAGATAGAAGTGCGTGGTAGCTAACACTGCTAAAGAACTTAGATAAAAGCCCAACAAAATAAATCAAATAGTTATTCTCTAGTTTTACATGTTTTCTTTTTATGTTTGATCTACTGATGCATGCCAGGAACAGCTCACTGAGCGGAGGTGAATGGAATACATTTTCTTTTGCAAAGAAAGTTGCCTGATGGCCAATTCACTAGCACTCTGATCTTTGGTACCACAGGCTTCAATTTCGAATATTAGCTGTGGCATGGATGTTTGTTGGTGATTCGGAATCCACATTAAACTGTAGGTGTCGGTCTAATTAGTGTAATGTGTGCACAAGATGATAGTAGAGCTAGAAACCAAACCAATCCGCGAGAATTTTTAGAAATGGCAGTCCCGCATTTGTGTGTAATATTGGTAAAATCATAAAAAATACTTCACCCGGCATCTTCGAATCTTGTCACTTCTTCTGTCTGGAATCTTCTAAGAGGGGCTATTTCGCAACTAATTCATCAGCCGATTCGAACCAGACCTCTCCTGTCCGCTAGCTGTGTTCGAAAATTCTATTTTGGCCTTTAATAGTAAATATTATCTGAAATATTTTTTTGATATTGTGTTATTGTCAGCTGGCAATACAGAGACAGATAATCTTTATGCCATAAGCAAGGGTTGCACTGCTGTTACTCATTTAGCACTACCCAAACGGCACGTGTAGTTTGAAGATACGCTACTGCGCGAGTAACCACCTCCACAACGGGATCTACGGGTTTAAATGGATTCCGAACCACTACAAACATCCATGGCACCCCGGAACTCGACCCCGAAACCTGTGATAGCGAGCGCCAGAGCGCTAGCCACTCGGTCAACAGGCCCCTTTTTGATATTGTGTAATTTATAGAAATAATTTTTAAAATTTTTTAAATATTTCAGAAAGTTTAAAAAGAGTAAGTGATTATATAATCTTTGCAATTTGCGTTGTTGAAAATTATTAACTTCTAATATTTTTGACTATTTTTACATATTAATTATTATTTTTCTTATTAAATGCAAATTTTCATATTTTGCAAGCATAATACAAGTTTTATTATATTCCGATTTATGAGATTTTTCGCAAATTTGTCAATTTGTTCGATTATGAAAAGTTTCCGCAACATTTTATAGTAAACCTAGAAAAAAAATGTCGATGTGTTGTTACAGAACGAATATAAAACAATGTTCGTCAAAAATTATGTTCTGAAACTTTTTATCTGTGCCCTGAATGGGCGAGTGACTAGCGCTCTGGCGCTCTATACTGCAGGTTTCGCTTTCGAGTCCCCGCGGTGCCATGGATGTTTGCAGTGATTCGGACTTCATTTTAAACCGTAGGTCCCGGTTTAACAGGATCGTAGAGCTTTGCGGGAAGTATTGTTACTCCGCGTCAGTAGCTTATCTTCAAGCCTTGCCAGCTGCATTAAAAACCTTTTATATGTGACTCCCCCTTAGTAAAGTAAAATTCTTTCGTGTTTTCCAAACCTTCTTTCATTATTTAATAACATGGGTATTTTAATACATTATTTTATCTTGGCAGAATTTAGTAAGAGTTTTTTTACTGAAAACAAAATGAAGATGAGTGATGAGGAAGTGTAATTATTAATTTTGAAAATAGTGAAATTTATACTAATCGGAGTTCTTCCATGTTATCATTTAATGTAGTTGGTTTAAAGTAATTAAATTATTTGTCGGCTACGTTTCTCTTTGGAGGTCTCACCCTAAAGTTTGAGCTAATGCGTGCAAAAATTTAATTGAAAAAATATTTTTTTTAAATAATCGCTTTTTTTTTAAATATTAAGGTCAATAATACTCAGAATTGTTTTTAAAGAATTGACCAAACACTTCTTGAAGAAATCAATGAAAGAAAGACGTGTAAAGGATGTTTGCATATGGGAATGTTTTGATCAAAGTTTGTCGAATTAAGATCGCTTCATATTCTAGACATCGGAATGGCATAATGTTATTTAAATGTGGAACTATTTGTGGAAAATGGGTAAATATATGAAAAGAAAAATGAGGTTACTTAAGGATTAGCCCATTTTAAAAAAAATTCTGTTGAGGAGATGAAACTTTAAATTCCAGAAAATCAGAAGAAATGCATTAATTGTATATAAATGTAAAACATTGACATTTAAATGTGATACTAGAATTTAAAATTGTTTTGAAATGTATCAGATTCATAGGTTTCTGAAACCACATAACTGGCAACACTAAAGTTGCTTTAACGCGTTGTGAAAGTAATCGGAGTGTTGAACGTCTTTTTAGCGGTGATCGAAAATTTCTTACCAACATATGCAGCTAAAGAATTTACACTTTAGCCATTTCATGATTACAGACATGTTCGAAGATATTTTGTTTCCCTACTCAATTTTTAATAATAAATGTTCCCGGAAGCCCAGAGTACGAGAACCACAGTATTAGAGTACAGCCAGTGGTTCTTCAACTGTTATTGACTTTGCATCACCTGATACACTTTTGGCCACATTCATTTTTTAATTATTGAACTAAATGTGAGCCTTTAGTTATTTTTGTTTACCTATTGCATCAGAAATATTTGCTCTTGAGCTGTGACTTCCTCGCTAGCAAATTAGGAAAAAAAACCTAGTGCATTGTATTTTTGTAAAATTAAATAAATTTCTCACCATTCAGCGAAGTAATTTTTAAATCCAGTACTATTGAAAATGAAAGGTAAAAATAACTGTCAATGAGAAGACTGTCATATATTTGTAAAATTTTCAAGTTGGAATATTTTACGATAGTTATTGAGTTTGACAGTTGAAGAATTACGTATTTAGTAAACAGCAATTGAACATCGTGTATTAATTTTCTCTTCTATTTGGAGATATAAAGAAAACAGTCATGCATACTTTATTGATGTTTGCAAGACCGCCATCTTGGTTACCTTCCACAGCTAAGTCATTTGCTTCGCACTAAAATGAGCTACATATTTGGTGTAAACAGCGTGGTGTAAAATAAAAATACCATTGCATCAAATTAAACATCGAGGATTCTGATCTTTTAGTATCAGTTATTGTAAGTGGCCTAGCTACAGACATTCCAAAATGATGCAGTTTTGGCATTATTTCCTAGTTTAAAGAGACGATTGGCTTCTAATTAGCAGCTCGTCTTATTATACAGGCTGATCCGGTTTAGATTAAAGATTTAGCCATAATTGTTTTAGATTTTAGTTAAAATTGCTTAAGTTATCATGCAGGTTGACAATGATTGACATAGTTCAAACAACTCCAAGATCTTTACATTGGAAAAGTCCATGAAGATTGACTGGTAAAGGCCATGAAGTAGAAATCTGAACCTTCAGTATGAAGGATTGCTTAACAAGTTCTGTGTGCTCTGTGTGACATAAAGTGATATAACTGAACTCTGATATTCACAGTGGGTTGATATTTATTTGCTCACCTTGCATCGGAGAGGAAGGCTGTCACTAAGAGTCACATTAAAGTGCTCTTTGCTAAGACATCAAGCCTCGAAATCCATATGACTGAAAGGTGAGTCTTTATTTCTATTTTTAGTTTGGGAAGAAAATTTCTGTTCTCTGTGTATTTTGTATTGACTTGCGGCTATTTGTTTATTAATTCGGTTTATTTTATCATCTTAAAATGATTTTACATAACATTTGCAAATTAAATACGGTTTTAAATGTCTTTTATTTAACGTGTATTTTTTATTGATGTATAGCAGTGGATGAATTTTTTAAATTATGTTCTCCAGATATTAGCATTCGTTTAGATTAAAGTTTAAATAGTGAAACAAGTTAAAATATTTATTTTTTAGTTTAATCCTTTCTTTGAATCAGAGAATGCAAAGAAACTATTTTCTTTCTTGATAGTTTTAAAGGGTTTTTACACTATATATTTTACATCAATTTTAATTTTTCTGCTTACTGGAACTGAAATTTCTGTTGCAATATATTTCAATTGATATCTTTCAGGAAATGCAGAATTTGTAGCTTTTTTTTTTAAATTTTGCAATAGAGAGAGGGATTTCTTATTCTTTGTATTGCTAATACTTTAGAACTTTAGATTCCTATTTAAGAAGGGGAGGAATTAAAATATTTTTCATCTTTTTTTTTACATGAGAGAGAATGCAAGAGATTTTTTTTTGCTCTTTAAAATTCCATTAAATTTTGCAACTTCTTATAAATTTTTTTTCTGTAAATTTTACATTTTCTTTATGTCCTGGAACTGAAACATCTGCTCCGATTTATTTCTATTGATAACTTGCAGGAAGTAGAGTTTTAATTGTCTATAACTTATTTATACAATGTATTAATTCTTTTCCATGTATTCCGTAGACGAAAGAAATCTGTTTGAATCAACAATTTTAAAAGTTCACAAATTGCGGAATGCTTAATTAGAGATCTAATCTGACGAATGTAACAAATGCCTTTCATATTTTGTTTAAAATTAACCAGTAAATGAAATGCGATTTAATCTTCATAATATTTCCTTCTGAAATGCATCAATAAATAATAAAATTGCTAAATTATTTTGTAATAAGTTATGCACAAATTATGTTTATTTTCATGGAAGTCTTTCCATTTTTTTATCTAAATAGAAAAGAATTTTCATAAATATAAAAGCAATAAAATTCCAACATGTGTATAAAATAAGCATTTCGCCCCCCTTTTTTTAATCAGATTTTACATTTGTACACTGTTAAATACCTTTTACATAAAAAGGGATGAAAACGAAGGCAGGAAGTAGTTTTTAAGAATCTTTTTTCTCATGCCACTGTGCATATGTATGGCAATGCTAAATGAAAAAATTTAACATAAAGAAATAGCGCAAGGATAAACAGACTTGTGAAAGTCTGGGACTCACTTGTACCCACTGTAATTTGGAGACGGGCCCCACCAATAAAAAATTCGAAAAATGCCTAACATCCATACATTTTATTTCTTTATATGCACCAAACAGTCAGAAAAACTTGATCTATTTGTCCTTTATTCAAATTCAGATTTCAATAAGGAACTTTCAAATTTTGCACGCACATATGATATGGCCTACATAAAACAATAGGTTACTTTAAAAGTTGGAGATTCTTGTTTTTTTCCGGATTCCTGCCTCTAAACTCTCCCAATGTAATAAAAAGGGCTCGGAGGCATTTTTATGGATTTTGCAGATCCTATTACTCCGCACCCAACGGTATTTTCAATTTTCTTCTAAGATAACTATTAATGTTTTTAAAAGGTCCGTTAAAGTTTGGAGGCAAAAAATTTCAATAGTCAATAAAAAAAAAGTCTGTAGGCATCCACCAAAACCAGCTGATCTAACACAAAGGTAATACCTTGAAAACAAAAATTTTATTTTGATAAACTTCTCAGTCATTAACTGATGCGAATTAAAAAAAATTTAAACACTCTCTAAAATTTAACGGAATTGTTCAAAACTTCAGTATAATATAGTAGCGAAAGTCTAAATACAAAGAATGTATAATACTTTTATCCATAATTAATCATTCAAAATATCAAATTAACACTTTGTTGGATTTCCTATGGAATCCAAAACTGCATGCATTCTTTTTGGCGTTGATAAAAAAGATTTTTGTCTATCCTTATTGCATTACTTCTTTTATCCTTCTGTACCTGGAGTATTGTCTGCACATTATATTATCATCAAAATTTCTTTACTTGTAGGTTGTATAATTCGGCTATCAACTTAATTCCATGTAAGTTCCATTGGGTTCGAATCTGGTGAATGTTGGCGAATATAGTTGTTTAGGTACTTTATTCTTTAACGAACTTAGTTTGTTTAGCTTATTATAATGTTAAACCCAGCTACTTCCCAGTCCTAAATTATGAGCGGAGGATTGTAGATAGCTTTGCAATATGTTTAAATATCCAAATACATTTATGGTATGTTCAATAAACACTAAGTTATCAACCCCAACCACAGCCAATGAACCTCAAATCATTACATTCCCTCCACTATGTTTAACAGTTGATGTCAAATTTTCTGATTTCATTTTTTTTCTCTTCCGGCCAAATTTTTCCATGGGCTTCACAACCATAACATTAAACTTACTTTCGTCTGTTTAATGTTATGGTTGCCATACCGTTTTCCAAAAATCAAAGTCCTTGACAATATATTTACGTAGATGCAAAGTATATATTTTCTTTTGTTGGTTTGCACATGAAATGAAATTTCCTTCTGAAAACTGTCATTGAAGCCTGCCGTACGAAGAGTTCTACGAACAGTTACTAAATGCACTTTCTTGCTGTTGCTATGGGCTTGGTTAATTATAGGGCACTAATTTTCGAATTTTTTTTTTTACTTTTGTCGCTATAATTCTTGCAACCCAGTAACCTAGTTTTCTTGTACGACCACATCGAGATATATTTCCACCTAAATTATAATTCCTAAGTATAGTTTGTGCATTTGCAAGAATTTCCCATAATTTCAGCAGTCTCGCTATAAGATTTTTGATTTTATTATTAAATTGCGCGGTTCTAAGGACATTTCTATTGCCTGAATCCTCTTTCGCATTATATTCAATAGCTAACATGCAATCAAATATTTCGACTCTTTCGGTATATGAATATTAGCGTAACTAAACTTCACGTGCTTCGTAAAACTGAAAAGTGGTAACAAAATTTCACTTACAGCATGTTTCTTCAATATTTACCCCTTTTTAAGCTTTTATTTATTTGGAAGTATATTTTTTTACAGAATAATAGGTTTGTCCTTTTTTTTTCTCTTGTAAATTTGAGTAGTCTTGATGAAAGCTTTATTTTGGTGAGTGTATAAAGACTTTTGTAAGTGACTGTACCATGCTTTACATTAGTTATGCTATGGCTTCAATACACACTCTTTAAATGTAAAAACTTGATATATTGAGCATCGACAAGCGATCATCAGAAATTTTTAATATCAATAAATTTTTTTACTGCTGATGCTGAAATTCTTTTTTGCTTTATGAAATATTAGTAAAAAAATTATTTTTAAATTCTATAATTATTAAGTTTTGTTGTTCCTTTTATCTTTATTGTATAACTTCTGATCCAATTAATTCGGGAAATGCTGCATAAATTTAGCTAGTAATATAATAAAAAGCAAATAAAGTTTTTTATGCATGAATATTAGATTAATTTGTTTAACATTTTCGTAGAAGCCAATTTCTAAAATATTTAGTCAAATTGGCTTTTAATTTATGTATTTTTTAAAAAATATTCATGCCTAAAAATGTTTGTCCACAAATATATGCTGAACCAAACACACTTGAATATTTTAATGCATTGCGAAGCAACAACCCTAGCTAATTTGTTGAGTGCAATTTTAAAATGTTTCGAGCAATAGAAATAAAGAATTACTTAGGTAGCAATATTCAATTTAGTACGTTTTCGACAAAATATCTGCTGTTATAGTCTGCAATGAAACGGAAAACATCGAATAATATTTGCAAAAAGGGGCAATTTGGAATGCAAAAACTGTATTAAAAGTATAGACTTTCTTGCAGGAAATAAATATGCCATTTTAAATGAAAAAGTTTTTTGTAATGGAACGATATATGCATTCTTATTTAATATATACAACGCCAGAAAACTATTCTTAACTAACAGTAAACTCTTAGATATTAGTTTTCTAATATTCTTCGCATTAATTCTAAACATTCCTTGCCTCTAATTTGATGTTTTCAATTTAATATATAACCGTGCAAGAGAATTATAAGAAAGCAAGGTCTTTCTATGTCTTTCAGAAGATAATTTATTTATTGGTGTACAAGTAGGGGAAAAATAATCTAAAAAAAGAGTTGTTTCATATTTATACACGTATACGAATTTTATTTCCATTTATTAAAATTTTTCTAATTTATATAATCAATTTTTTTATCATTTACTTTAAAAGAAAGCAAAGCTTTATACGAACATTTTGCGTCAAAACCCTGCCTGGAAAATATTAAAGCAGCAAACAACGTTGATTAATCGGAAAGTACATTATCTATTTTATGGGATTATGTGTATAATCTTGTAAATATAGCAGTAAAGTGAAATAATACTTGAATTATTGGTTAATGTTAATAACGTACGAAAGTTGTGCAGCATTTTTATATTTGTCAGATGAGATTTCACAATAGACACTCCTTAGTTTGTGGAAGGAATTTGGTGATAAATAAGATTTGAAATTTTGTCTTATTATGAATGTAGCGGCAAGCAAATAATCTTGTTTTGATAATCGAAGCAAAATGCAAGAACATTTGTTATTGAATTACTAAAATTCTAACTCAAAATCCATAAGTGTTTTTGTATTTATTTTAAATAAAACAAAGATTGATTTTTATTTAATGCATTTTGCAGCTATATTTATTTTGTTGAGTGCAATTTTAAAACTGAGCATGTCTTTGGAATTAAACTTGTTTAATACTGAAATGAAAAAATATGCATGAGAAGTTAGAGATGAAGTTCAGAAAAGGGAGAATTAAATTTGTAAATTTTCTTTTGTCTTTTTTCCTGCAGGGCTCTAGGATTTTAAATTGCGTTTCTTTAAATTTTGTCCAACGAACTTTGCTGCTACCTTTTCCTCGGGATGTTTTGGGAATGTGACGCTGTCTGGGTATTCCAGACACATATTATTAGGACTCGTTTTGTTAGAATGGTACTTTTTTTGAACAAAAAAAGGAATGCATAGAAAAATACATAAAAGGAAAGAGAGGAATACATAAAAAAAAAGTGGAATAAATAGAAAAATGCAACAAAAAAAAAAAAAGAGGAATACATAAAAAATTCAACAAAAAAAAAAAAAAAGAGGAATACATAGAAAAATTCAACAAAAAAAAGTGGAATAAATAGAAAAATGTAACAAAAAAAAGTGGAACAAATAGAAAAATGTAACAAAAAAAGTGGAGTACGTATAAAAATGCAAAAAAAAAAAGAGGAATTCATGAAAAATTCAACAAAAAAAAAAGAGGAATACATAAAAAAATTCAACAAAAAGAAAAAAAGAGGAATACATAAAAAAATTCAACAAAAAGAAAAAAAGAGGAATACATAGAAAAATACAATAAAAAAAAAGAGGAAAAGGTTGTTGCTATAGGCTTGTTGTTGACAAAGATTGCAATTTTCTGCAGTCAAATAGAAAAAAATAATGTACGTGAAATTGATTTTATTTAATTAGACTAGAACTATATCGTGTTCGTTATTTTATATTTTATCAAAATCTAAAATCTTTCGAAAGTTTGGTGATTACATTTTTTTTTATAAAAATAAAATTACTTATTGATGTAGAAGATAATCGGTTCAAAATAACATTAAACAAACACTGAAGACATCAGATTAACTGTCAAGAAAAGTGACTTCAGTCTATCACTAATCTGCAAATGAATAAAGAAATTGTATCTATCGCTTTTGAGGCATTTTTTGAATTCCAAATGAGGTGAGCGACGCACCACCTCTAATCAAATGCAAATTCAACTCTTCCCCCTAAATCCCGTACGTCATTCACCTGGGAATCCAGATATTTCCCACTCACTTTTAGTGGGGAGGGAATTCCTTCAAGTTTAGGACGGAAGCGCCTGAGGAATTGGGACAGCCGGAGGACAGGGAATGCGTCTTCCGTGCATCTTCCACCCTGGAAAAAAAAAATGGAACAGAATGAATTTTTCTGGTGGTTGTGGGGGATCATAAAGCAATCAGTCAATCATTCAATTGCACAATGGAAGGGGGAGAGAGATGGCCAAGAAGTTTTTCAGGTGATGGTTTCTCGGGAGCAGTTTAGTCGATGGAGCAGTGCTGGATTTTTGCAGAGGGACGTTGGATACCAGTGAAAAGTGGGGATGCGAATTAGACATGTCTTTGCTGAGGAAAAGGTGACACATTTGAAAATCGGCCCTGAATAATTTAGCATATAGTTTAAATTGAATGCTTTTTTTATTTCATTGCATGGGAAACAGTATTGCATTATAGCGGTAATTCGGTGCGCAATTTAATTCACATTCCAGATTCTTTGACTTATGAGACAATGAACGTAAGAAATAAATGGAAAATATTCATCCATTTCCATGGAAAAAAGTCTATTGCAATTTGCATATTATGCATTGATGGCCGCTTTTATGAACCTATAGTTTTAAGTTTACTAACAGCGATGCGTGCCACAGCCAGGATTCGAACCTGAGGCACGTGGTACTAAAGGCCAGAGCTCTAGCCAATTGGCCATCAGGCCGCATTCTTTAGAGAAGAAAATGTCCTCCGTTCATCACAGATCAATTGGCTGTTCCTGATATGCATCAGTTGGTGCCTGATGGCCGAGTGGCTTTGACGCTCGGTACCACAGCTTTCGGGTTCGAGTGCCGGAGGTGCCAAGGATATTTGTAGTGGTTCGGAATTCACTTTAAACCGTCGGGCCCGATCTAATAGGATCGTCGAGCGTTGTGGGGGCAGTGTTACTCGCGTCCATGGCATATCTTCGTAGCACGTAGTACCCTCTGGGTAGTACTAAATAAGTAACATCGCTGCAGTCCTTGCTTATAGCATAAAGACAATTATCTAAGTATTTGCCACCTGCATTACAATGACGATATTATGTATTGATGAGGTTGTACAAAATAATTTAAACCTTTCATGGTACAAAAAAAAGTTACATGAAATGCAAAAAAAGGGGAAATTAAAATTGATAAATTTGTTTGACTTTTTACTTTACTTGTATTTGGTTCAAGATCACCAGATTTGACATTTTTTAAAATTCTGTCTAAAGAACTTTGTTGCTGCCTTTCCTCAGTATGTTTCGGAAATACGACATTGTTCGCTTATTCCAGACAAATACTGTTCGGAATCGTTTTGTTGGAATGGTACTTCTCTTGAACATCCATCTACACTCATGTCCATAAATTAAGGATAATTCAGAATCACACAGAAATTGAACTCTAAAATAAATATTTCACCTGTAGAATTATCACACACATCTTGAAGAAGAATATGCAAATTACAGGAAACAACCAGATGGCGCGGATAGTACGTCACAGTGACGAGAGTGTAAGAGAGGGGTATATAAGGAATGGTGGCAAAGAAGTAAAATTGTTCACAAGCGCTTTAAAAGCCTTTCAGTGAAATAACCGCATAGTTATGGCACAAAGGAAGCATTTGGATAATTTTTTACGTGGTAGAATTATCGGACGACTGGAATGTGGACGTACCCAGCTGGAAGTATCCGAGGAATTTGGAATCGCCCAGAGTGTCATCTCGAGGTTTTGGCAACGATTCCAAGATGATGGTAATGTGAGTAGATGTTACAGCACAGGTCGCCCCCGAGTTACAACGCCGAATGAGGACCGGTATTTAGCAGTTACTGCCAAAAGAAACAGACGAAGCACGCCATCAGACCGGTCTCCTCAGCTCACTTCAGCTACCGGTACGACAGTTTCAAGGCAGACCGTGTACAGACGCTTAGGGCACATTGTTCTATATGCTCGTAGGCCTGTCAGATGTGTTCCACTTACCGCAACTCACTGTCGCCTGCGATTAACCTGGAGTAGAGAGCATGCATTGTGGACACCGCAACAGTGGTCTGGTGCGATGTTTTCAGACGAGTCCAAGTTTAGTTTGCAGTCTGATTCTCGCCGGACTTTCATATGGAGAGCGCCAGGTACCCGTTACCATCAAGAGAACACCATTGAACGACACCGTTACGGTGGTGCAGGATGGCTCGTTTGGGAAGGAATTATTCTTGGTTCCAGAACTGACCTGCATGTTTAGAGTGTAACAATGGCAGGCCACATCTATCGGGATGTCATTCTGGAACAACATGTACGTTTGTTTCGGGGCGCCATGGGTGCTGAATTTCTGTTTATGGATGACAACGCCCGTCCTCACTGTGCAAACATTGTAGACGAATGCCTTCAATTAGAGGATATCACCCGTATGGATTGGCCAGCAGACTTACTGGACTTGAATCCAATAGAGCATGTGTGGGATATTTTTGGCCGACGAATTGCAGCCCGTCAACCCCCTCCCACCTGTCAACCGGAACTTCGGAGGGCATTGCTTGATGAGTGGTGTAATATTCCCCCTTACAACAAGAAAAATCAATTATATCAACTCAATACAGAGGCAATTTGCATTAAAAATAACTAACGCCTATAGAACCTCTCCAACCTCAGCTTTATTAATACTAAGTGGTCTAGAGCCAACCTACTTAGTAGCAAAAAGGGAAGCAACATTCACACAAATGACAAGACTTAAAATTAATACAACATTCCACCAACATACATATCTACAGAAGGATTATCAAGAATCAATATCACAGTGGTGCAAACCTCCATGGTCCAAACCAGCAAAAATATTAAAAAATACAGAACAAAGAAATAGTGATCTTCAAATATACACAGACGGATCAAAAATGAATAATAGGGTAGGCTCAGCTTTTGTAGCAATGGACAACGACATAGAAATCCACACATGGCAAGAGAGACTCCAAGGCAATATCTCAGTCTTCCAAGCAGAACTAAATGCATTATTGAACTCATTGACATGGATAAAAAACACAAAATATAAAAGAATCAACATCTTTACGGACAGCCTATCCTCCATAATAGCCATCAACAGATTTTTCAATACAAACAGCCAGGTTCAAGATCTCAGAAACATACTAAACACAATCAACAACAAATCAATAAGCCTACAATGGATTAAAGCACATGCAGGCAACAAAGGTAATGAACGCGCCGACTCTCTAGCCAAAGAAGCAACAATGAAAAATACACATCAATCCCAAATAAAAAAACCAACAAGCCTACTAAAACGAGAACTAAAAACCAACAGCCTCAAGATATGGCAAGAAGAATGGGACAATGAGATCACAGGAAGAAGAACTCATCACTTTCTCCCAACAGTGTCCACAAAAATGTCAACAAACACAAATATAAATTACTTTGTTACGGGCCATGGTCCCTTTCCAGCATACCTATACAGGTTTAACATTAAAGATACGGACAATTGCATTTGTGGCGAAATAGGCACACCGGATCATTATCTATTCTCTTGCTCTCTAACAGAATCAAATCATGCACTGCAATCAAACCCAGAAACATATGAAGCCTGGGCAAAAAAAGCAGCAATCTCCAAAAAAATAAAAGAAAAAATTATCAAGGTTATGGACTTTGTAACGCAAAATATAGACTATATCACACAATAAAAACCATAAACATGTCAATAATATTGTGATGTAACCATATCCCTTAACAGTTTATGTTTATCTATTTACTATTCATAGTTCATATCACTAAGAACCTTGTGTCAACAATTCTACTGTACATATGTATATAACTGTAATTCTTTTCTCAAGTTGTCTAAATTCATTTTTAATTTTCCTTTTATTATATATTAGATTTTTTTAAGTAGTTTTAGTAGAGCGGTTGCTGGCAGAAAGCATGGAATACAAGCTATTCACCATAAATCACTCAAAAAGGCCTAAAGCGAGAGTTCCTAGAACTCCTCACGATTGAGAGCCGTTCTGGCGTGTTGATATGCACCAGACAACTCTCAAAGCGGAACGGACCCAGTGATTATCACTGATTAACAACAGTGAACTCAGCCAAAGGGCTGCTTGTGTTACCCAGAGTGGTTATTCAATCCTCCTTTCCGTAGTTGTGCAACCAACACTGAAATCCCGTTAATTCGGGAAGGCCAGTGGCACTCCTGCGGGGTCCAAGATCAGATTGATAATGTGATACTCAGCATGCCTAGGCGTTGTAAGGAATGTATTGCATCGTCCGGGAGACATATTCCATTTTAACCATCCTACTAACCATGTTATATTGTTTTCTGTAAATAGGTTCTTTTTTGAAATTTGCTCCAGGGAGTAAAAATCGCAATTTTTATTAATTATGTCGAACATATAGCATCGTTTTTGCTCTTTACCTTTTGTTTAATAAATAGACTTTACAAATAAGTCAAATTTGTTTTGCTTCTGTCTTTTTCTTTGCCTGAACTTCATTATCTTTAATTTATGGACATGAATGTATTTAACAAAGATTTTGTCGCATGAGTTTGGTATTTATTCCAAAGACGTAACAAAACCTTTCGCGTACAAGACTTACGTTTGTTGGGTGTATTCCAGTTACTACTGTTAGATTTTAGTATAATGAAAAAAAATTATTTTTTAGAAGTCTCAGACACCAGTTTGTTTTGATATTCTTTGTCTGGTATCTTTTTTTTGTCTATTCTGTATGTAACGCAATATTTTAACGATAATATGTTCCATTCAAATTAGAGCAATAATTTTGATTTTCAAAACGAATAGAATGTTAAATTTTAATGTTCGTTCCTAGAAACGCACGTGTTTTCTTTAAAAAAAAGGAATAACTTTAAGATGTATTTTTTTTGGAAATCAACTGATCTAAATCACTTGATATAAAAAGTACTGTTTTTGTTTTCATTTGCCATCCTATGCGAGTCCGACCGGAGGTTCAGTGATAACGTGCTCAGCTAGCACGCAGAATGTTTCTGGTTCGAAACCTCTTGATGTTATAGTAGTTCTTTCCGGAACGAGGAGAATAGATGACGACTATGACAGTTTTTTCAAGAGATAACGGGACTGCCTGTTTAAAGTATTTCCAGGTTTTCTCTCCAATTATACACGAATGCGGTGGGCAATTATTACTGAAAGTCTTTCAGGAAGGCAATCATCATTTGATGGTGCTCTTTTTCTGGTATAGCTATGAGCAATACGAAGCTTATCGATATTCAAGAAAAAGAAATATACATTACGATAATTGGGACTTACTGGAGAAACAAGTAATATAATTTTTTTTTTTAAAGTCAATTCCTACTTTTTTTTCACTCTATTGCAGAAATTCCTATATAAATAATTTCATTCATTTTTTTAATGTTTATCTGGCGTCATCTATTGGTAGACACATGCAACTTAAGTCTAAAAAAAACTAAAATTAATGAATTAAATTTAATTACTGAATCAATATTTGAAAAAACATAAGTGAAAAAACACCAAGTGAACATGTAGTGTCATCCACTGCAAGTTCAAAAAAATTTATTTGATCTTGAATGGATGAATAAAAAGTATTTTATGAACGATTGAAAATTTGAACAAGATATATATAAGAAGAGTGTGAACTAATAGGACGAATTGAAATAACAAGTAATATAACAAAAAAATTTTAAGTCAATTCCTACTTTTTTTTTCATTATATTGCACTATTATACTATATTTTCACTATACTATTGCACTATATTAGTGCACTACTACTATTGCACTATATTAGTGCACTACTACTATTGCACTATATTAGTGCACTACTACTATTGCACTATATTAGTGCACTACTACTATTGCACTATATTTTCACAATTATATTTCACCTTTACAAATATAGTGGAAACTTTCCTCTTACATCTGGCGCCATCTGTTATTAGATGCATGCAATTTAAATCTAAAAAAACTAAAATTAATTAATTAATTAAATTTAATTAATGAATTAATATTCGAAAAAACCGTATTAACATCCAGTGTCCTCCACTACAAGTTCAAAAAATATATTTGAATTTGAGTGGATGAATAAAAAGTATTTTATGAACGATTGAAAATTTGAACATGATATATATAGGGAGAGTGCGAGCAAATAGAAGGAATTGAAAAAAAGAAAAACTTTTATGATGTAAATAAAATTTGAAACATCAGAAATTTAAATGGTAGATCATGATGACTTTTCGCATGAGAAATTTTTTTAAAATATTCTTCCAGTTAACTTGGCCTACGTTATTATAAAAAAATGAGTATATTTTATTGCCTCACAAAATGAATGGTAAAAATTTCGAATTTCCTTAAAACGGTGGGACAGCGTTACAGAATGACTCTCAAGTTAACCACCTCGCAATTGCGTATTGTAGGGAAGGAAAAGGAAATTGCAAACAATGTTTATTTAATTAAAGTAGAATAAAAAAATATGATAATTATTGGATAAAAGTATAAAATAAAAACACTATATCCTTTTTTGTAATATATATATATAAGCAAAATTACCATGTTAAAAGGGAAAACAATCTAACTCAGCTGTAAATACATGATATTCAAAACTACAATGGAATATTTAAAAGTCATCTTATAAATATTCCATTGTGATTCCATAAATATTAGTCTAGTCATATTTAAAGCAGCGGTTTTTATTTCTTTTCAACAACGAAAATGTTTTCAATTTTTTTTATTTTTTATTTATTAGGTGCAGCAGATGGCTGTGATATAAACACAGACATAATTTACTCATCTCAATTCTTTATCATTTTTTTATCATGACTAAAGCTTTATGGCTTTATTCATTTTCTTTTTTAAAATTATGATCGTATTTTTTTGCAGCACAATAAATTGTTTTATTTTGTTCTTTCTGTACTGCTTCTTAAATACATCAAAAAAATTTTTTTCTGTAAAAATCACTCAAGATAAAAATATCAACGCATTCATAACAGTTTTTTTTAATTTATAAGTTTTTAACTTAGAATATCTACTTTGGTCCTATATTTACGGAAAATACGTCGAATTTTTTATCTATATCTACATCTACTATTTCTTACAACGCGTGTTAAATTTAAAAGTTCATATTATATGGAAAATGTTTATAAAATTTTATTCGCAAATTCTTTGTTGTTGTTTGTTGTTGTTGTTGTTTCTTATCCCACTTGGCTGGCCAAGCCCACGAGCCCATACGTGCTCATGATTGAAGGGGAAGGAAGCAGCTTCTGTTGTGATGGAGCACCCGTAGGTAGAAGCCTGACTTTTGCTCCGTGACGCTCTTACAGTCATATGAGACCGGGACCTACGGCTTAAAGTGGATTCCGAACCACTACAAACATCCATGGCACCGCCGGGATTCGAACCCGAAACCTGTGGCACCGAGCGCCAGAGCGGCAAATTCTTTAGAAGTTATTTGAACAATTTTTTAATGTATAAAATTAGTTAAAAGTAAACGATTATTTTTGTATTTATGAGTAAAAAAAATTGGACAAAATTAAATATTGAATATTATTTACACTATCTGCACTTTTTAAAATACATTTGGTAAAAAAAAAAAAATGCAATTTATTACACTCTTTTCTCGTATATAAATATGGGTAAGTAGAGTAGGAATGTATGGTTTTTATGCATAAAGAAAATAATTTTCTAAAAATAGCGAAATTATTTTTCGATGACAATGCGTTTTATCTCTACAGTAAAATGTGAAATGCAAAATTCTGTGGCAAAATATGAAAAATGTCTCTGAAAATGTACACATATTTTGATAGGTGTATTTATTTTAAAAAAAAACATTAATATAAAAAAGCATTGCCACAAGAAATACAAAATGGATATTACGTTAAAGTTTCACTTTAATAATATTGAAAGAGCAGCAATAAAGACGATGTAAAAACTAAAAATTATGAAATCTAAATATTAGGTTGGGGAAAAAGGAATCCATTATTTTTATATGAACTTCAGGACTTTATTTAACATGCTTCGGATTGTCCGATTTGGGTCAAATATGCACCGTTTTGTTGTATGATTTGTTGCCATTTTAAAGGTAACTTCATAATGCCTCTCTCATAGAAGTCCTGGTCTCTATTTGCAAAAAACTCTAGTAGTCGATTTTCACAATCCTCCCTAGATGCCAATTTTTTATCATTAAAGAAATTTTGCAATGCAAGAAAAAGATGATAATCGCTTGGTGCCAAGTCCGGACTGTATGGCGGATGCATTAAAACTTCCCAACCAAGCTCCTGAAGTTTCTGGCGAGTCACTGTAGATGTGTGTGGCCTAGCGTTGTCCTGGTGGAACACGACACCTCTCCTGTTGGCCAATTCTGGCCGTTTCTGGTCAATCGCTATCTTCAAACGGTCCAGTTGTTGACAGTAGAGATCAGAATTTAGCGTTTGGCCATATGGAAGCAACTCATAATAAATAATCCCCTTCCAGTCCCACCAAATGCATAACAGAACCTTCCTGGCCGTTAGTCCTGGTTTGGCCACCGTTTGAGGTGCTTCACCGCTCTTTGACCACGATCGTTTTCGCACAGGGTTATCGTATGTGATCCATTTCTCATCTCCAGTCACCATCCGTTTAAGAAATGGGTCTATCTCATTCCGTTTTGCCAAGGCTTCGCAGATGGAAATTCGATCCATCATGTTTTTTTCTGTTAATTGGTGTGGCACCCAAACATTGAGCTTCTTTTTGAATCCAGCTTTGTGTAAATGGTTTAAAACTGTTTTATGGGCGATGTTACGACTGCTAACATGCCGGTCAACTTCGATCATTTCTCCGATTTTATCGACATTTTCGACGACCGGCCTACCTGTGCGAGGTGCATCTTTAACATCAAAAATCCCTGAACGGAATCTACGAAACCAAAATTGCACATAATTGGCTGTTACAGTATCGGAACCATAAACACCATTCACAATTTTAGCCGCCTGGCTTGCATTTTCGCCTTTGTCAAAGAAAAACTGTAAAATGTACCGAATTTTCTCTTTGTTCACTTCCATTTTTAACACCTTGTAACTCCCAACTGAATGGACCAAACAAAAAAACAGAAAAAGAATTATTTTAGTACGAAGTGCCACCTTTCTAACAAGCATAAATCTGAAATTGTTTAATTGATACTTTACGTGATATCGATCACTACAGCCATCTATCGAAAAAATAATGGATTTCTTTTTCCATAACCTAATATTTTAGAGCTAAGTACTTACGTATTCTTGAATAATTTTTAAAACTCATTTAAGAAATAATGTATACACCATAAAAAATGACGAAATAGGAATATACTAAAATACACCCATAATACTTTATTAAAATTTTTAGAATCTCTTACAGAACATAACAGTAAAAGTCTACGCAGGAATGCCATATCAGTTGACATAAAAATCAAATAAAAGGTGTGAAAAAAATCTGTTCATTATTAATGTGTCTAGCCTTCAGCAAAGCCAAACTTTCTGACGTCGTGGTGAAAAATCTAATCAATATTCCAAATACTGCACCACTCCCAGCTAGTTTCGTGTGCGCTTTATTAATATTTTACTGCTTCACTGTTTTAGATTAGAGATATATTTTTCTTTAAGGTAGATTTTTATTGAAAAATTTTTTGCATGAGAAAAAAAATGACATGGACGTAGAAGAAAGTTGTAATTTTATGTGTTTTTAATATGATTTTTTCGCCACTCACTTTTTGATAAAGTTGTTCATCGTAACCATAAAATCTGCTGATAAATCTGCTGCGTTCGTTGATTTTTGTACTACGGACTCGTTTAGTGAAACTGATATCGCTATATAGATTTTATTTAAAATGTGCATATTTATAAATAGAATTTTTCAAATATTCCTTCTTCGCTAAGTTTATTTTATTATTTTTTGGAGTATTTATTGAATATTAGAAAAGAAAACGGTTATTTCTGTAGTTCTGAGTAAAAAAAATGGCCAAAATTATTCAATTTCATATCGAATATTATTTACACTATCTACAATATTTAAAATATATACACTGAAGTGACAAAAGTCATGGGATAGCAATATGGAAATTTTCAGATGGCAGTAGCATCGCGTAGAACAGGTATAAATGCGCAGTGCTTTCGCAGAGCTTTCATTTCTCTTCAAGTTATTCATGTGAAGAGGTTTTGACGTGATGATGACCGCACGACGGGAATTAACAGACTTTGAACACGGAATGTTAGTTGGAGCTAGACGCATGGGTCATGCCATTTCGGAAATCGTTAGGGAATCCAACATTCCCAGATCCAGTGTGCCGAGAGTATGAAATTTCAGGCATAACATCCCACCATGGACAGCGCAGTGGTCGACCGCCTGCACTTAACGACCGAGACCGGCGACGTCTGCAAAGAGTCGTAAATTCTAACAGACAAGCAACACTGCATCAAATAACCGCAGAAATCAATGTGGGACGTACAAGGGACTTGTCTGTTAGAACTGTGCGGAGAAATTTGGCTTTCTTGGGCTATTCCAGCAGAAGACCGACTCGAGTGCCTTTACTGACAGAACGACATCGCTTACAGGGACTCTCGTGGGCACGTGAGCATATCGGTTGGTCCCTAGATGAATGGAAAACCGTGACCTGGTCCGAGTCACGATTTCAGTTGGTAAGAGCTGATGGTAGGGTTCGAGTGTGGCGCAGACCCCACGAAGCCATGGACCCAAACTGTCAGCAAGGCACTGTTCAAGCTGGTGGTGGCTCCGTAATGGTGTGGGCTGTTTTTTCATGGCATGGACTTGGTCCTCTGGTGCGACTGGACCGAACATTGACTGGAAATGCTTATGTTCAGCTACTTGGAGATCACTTGCAGCCATTCATGGACTTCATGTACCCAAACAACGATGGGATTTTTATGGATGACAATGCGCCATGTCACCGGGCCACAACTGTTCGCGATTGGTTTGAAGAACATTCTGGACAATTCCAACGAATGATCTGGCCACCTAGATCGCCCGACATGAATTCCATCGAGCATTTATGGGACATCATCGAGAGGTCTGTTCGTGCCCAAAATCATGCACCATCAACGCTTTCACAATTATGGACGTCTATCGAGACAGCATGGCTCAATATTCCTGCAGAAGACTTCCAACGACTTGTTGAGTCCATGCCACGTCGAGTTGCTGCACTTCGCCGGGCGAAAGGAGGGCCGACACGATATTAAGAGATATCCCATGACTTTTGTCACTTCAGTGTATATATAGTTGAGATGCAATTTATATACTCTTTTCCTCGTATGTTATCCACGTGCGAGTATATGTCAAAATGTAAGTATGTTTCTAAGTGGAGTACGAATGTATTGTTTTCATGTTTAAAGAATGTAATTGTCTAAAAATGGCGACATTTTTTTAGTGACAATTCAGTTTGTTCTATAGCAGCTAATGTTTGTGAAAAATGTCTCTGAAGATGTACAGATATTTTGATAGTTAAATTAATCTTTGAAATAACATAAATATAAAAAGCAGTTTATTTAAAAATGTTGAAAGAACAAAAATTAAAACGATATAAAAACTAATATTTTAGAGATAAATATTTATATATTTTTAGATATTTGAATAACTTTTAAAGCGCATTTCAGTAATAACGTGTACACCATAAAAGTGACGAAATAGGGCTGTACTAAAACTCACCGATAATATTTTATTAAAATTTTTAGAATCTGTTACAGCACATAAGCAGTAAAAGGCTAGGCAGGAATGTAACATCAGTTCATATAAAAATCAAGTAAAAGGTGTGAAAAAAGAAGACATCTGCTCATTATTAATGTGTCTAGCCTTCAGCAAAGCCAAACTTTCTGACGTCGCGATGAAAGATCTAATCAATATTCCAAATAGCACCACTCCCAGCTAGTTTCGTGTGCGCTTTATTAATATTTTACTACCTCACTGTTTTAGATTAGAGATATTTATCTTTAAGGTAGATTTTTTATTGAAAATTTTTTTACAAAAAAAAAAAAAAAAAAAAAAAAAAAAAAAAAAAAAAGGACATGGATGTAGAAGAAAGTTGTAATTTTATGTGTTTTTAATATGATTTTTTTGCCACTCACTTTTTGATAAAGTTGTTCGTCGTAACTATAACATCTGCTGATTTTGTACTACTGACTCGCATAATGAAACTGATATCGCAATATAGATTTTATTTAAATTGCGCTTATTTAAGTATAGAATCTTTGAAAAGTGCTTCTTCGCTATATTTATTGTATTATTTTTTTGGAGTATTTATTGAGTATTAGTTTAAAACACGAAGAGAAAAATGTTTGGAAACAGTTCGATATATAAAATTCACAGCAATGGCGTTAATTGAATTTTGAGTAATCTGCAATTTAGAAACTTTCACGAAAGTAGAATTTAGAATTGAAAGTAGAATTGGATAGAAGTGATGAACATAAGGTGAATATGATTATTGAAATGTTAAAATTGAGAGGAGATGTTGACACAAATATATCATTTATTTTCTACAAAGCAACGTAAAGCCTAAATTACAACTAATAGAGCCATGACAAATTTGTAAATTTTAAAACGATGGAACACTCGGTTGCCACACACGAGTACAATTTATTTAAACATTTTTCTTTTTCTCTCCACAAGCGGGCCGATATAGTTCAGCGATATTGTGGTCAAGTGGCTAGGGCTCTGGCCTTTGGTATCATAGGCTTCAGGCTCGAATCCTGGCAGTGGCATGGATGTTTGTGAGTGGTTCGGAATCCACTTTAAACTGTAGGACCCCGTCTGTTTAGCTCTCGTGTACACAAAATGACCGAATGAAATTTAAATCAATTCATAACACTGGCTGTCTTAGATATTATAGAACTTTTATTTCATATCATCATTAAATGTTAATAAATATATAAAATGTTCTGATTCGGGATTTATAATTTAATCTACCATCAATATGGAATATATTTACTGTAATATTGTATATAAAACATATTGGCACATTAAGTTATGTCAATGATTAATGCCGTTTATACTAAAACTTTATTCAATATTTATAATATTAAGAAAATTAGAAAATAGAATATGTATATAAAAAATGAACCCCATTTTTAAAATTATCTTTCAGTTACGATATTCTGTAATAGTATTTAGTTCAGTTTGTCGCTCTACGGTCATTTTGTGCATAGTTTAGGCTAATTAGACCGGGATCTACAGTTTAACGTGGTTTTCGAACCCCTCACAAATACACACGCCACGCCAAGATTCGAACCTGAAGCTTGTAGTACCAAAGGTCAGAGACCTAGCCAATTGGCTGTCAGGCCGCTGTAATAGTGTTTAATCTTAATATGATATAAGCCATAATATATTAAAGAGTCATTCAAATCAATGACAGAAAGCCCAAATTTAAAAGCACAATTTATTTAAAATGTAATTAATTTTAATTGTGATTGTTTTATATTATAAAGAAATCTAAAACAACTTTATAATTTCTACAGCATCGAAACCCCCCTCCCTCCCAAAAAAAATGTATTTTGGAGTTAGGTTAAAACTTTTTTTATTGCTAAATAGTAAGTTCGTTCCATATGCTTTTAAAAATATGAAGAATGTAAAGAAAAGGAGAAATTTAATTGATTTTGTCTCCTCTTTGACGTGGGAAAGAGGAAAAAAAAATGATGTATTAATATTTCCTTAAGCACTTAATACTCTTACTGAGATTAAATATAAAAATTTCACTATTATCTAACGTCGCAATATTGGAAAAAAATTAATAAAACGCTTTTAAAAAAATGGTTAAAAGTATTTTTTCTCTACTTAGATTTTATTATGTTTTTTTGAAGTTGAATGTAATTTTTTAAAAATGGCAAAATGAATATTTTAATTTGGCGATGCAGAAATTTTCTAACAGAAGTAAGGCTTTTATAGATTAGAATTATAATTATTTTGCATTCCTTTAATTGCAATTTAATTTCAAATACTAATTTTAAATGACAGAATTGCTGTGAGCGTTTGAATTAAAGCAAGCATTTATTAATTATTAATAATGAATACATTTTATGCAGGTAGGACTGTATACATTCTTGTCTAATGAGTGAAGAAAGTCATTATTTCTACAAGTTGCTTTTATAAAATACGATGAAATGGTTTATTGAGATTACAGTGATGGCTACAATTTCATTAGAAATCTCAAATTTTCAAATTATTGTCATAAATGTATTTGATACAATTTTATTGTCCACATACTTAAATTTGCAATTAAATTATGAGATAGCATATCCACATTTGAAAGCATTGTTTTCGTAAAATCCAGGTGGTTATCCGTTCGTACAATTTAACTTTAATTACATTTATAGTACCCAACGTTCCTCGGTTAGCTCAAATTTATTTTTACATCTAGAGAGGATTAAAGAATCCCAGTTATTTTAACAGGAATGCTGAATACTACATGATTCTTGTAAGAAGACTGAAGCTCAATTAATATTTATTTACAAAATAGAATTTAAGACTATCACAGGAACACAACACACAATTCCAATATAATTTACAGCTATTAACATTTCCATTGCCGCGATACATTTCCATGCAAAAACCTTTATTTTTCGACATGCTCGGAATAACAGCAGCCAGACCACACCCTGCTTTAGGAAGCCAAAGTTCAGATTGAAAAACGATTCTCATGCTATGGGGAAATCACGTGAACTATTGCGTAAAGTATGACGTTTTACTGCTTTGTGGCTAAACAGGATTCTAGGATGACTTGAGTCCGAGTCTCAGGGATAGCGAAACCGCGCTCTACGCATTTTAATTATAATTACTAGTTTTAAGACGGTTATAATTTATGAGCTAAATTGTTAAAATATTTTGATTAAATAGCCACATAAATTTGAAATATTGGTATATTTACTAGTTAATTCAATTAAGAAAATTTTATTATGAAAATCTTGGGCCATACTTATATTTATGACATTTTATGTGGCATATTTATATATTTTTAAAAAAATATATAAATATTTTAATTTTTACTACATTGCAATATTTAAGATATTTAGCAATCAGTGGTACTTATTTATTTAGGTACAACAAATTAATTTTGGAAGATTGAAAATATTGTCGTATATAAAATAATATTTTATTTTCACTTATAATTGTTAAAAATAAAATTACTACTAAAATTTATAAATAACAAATATGTATATTTTTTGATAAACATCTAAACATCTTTTATATTTCAGACATTTTTAGTTGATGTTTTGAATGCTTTTTTGGCTAAAAAAATAATGTGAATCTTTATGGATATCTCATAACGATATTTGCATATTTATTGTTAAACATGTTCGATTTCTGCATCTTTGCTCAAATAAAATATTTTGCATGAGGCTTCTCCAAGGCTGAGCACATGTGGTCTACTGAATTTTAATTATTTTTTACAACTTGGAAGAAACGTTTCCCATCAAGCTTTTCTCAGAGTATTTCATTTTATGACGATTTCCCCCCTCTTTAAGTATTGGAAGTCCAAGATTAGGATATTTTATTGCTTTAATTTGAACCACTGCAGTGGTTTTGGACATATACATTGGTTTCCTTATCTGAATGCTTATCACAAAGCAATAAAACTTCGTAGCCTTTTTCCCGATACGCTTTTCATGACTTGTAATTTATGCAGGGAGTCTCCTTTGCCTAATTTTCCCCAAAGTCAAAGAATGTTTATCGGTATCATTTTAAACCATAAAAATGGATTTATAAAAGTTTTCTGTTATCGTTAGCTTCAAGGTTGCGACGACATTTTGCCCCTTTTTTTCAAATTAAGGCAACATATTTTTATTGAATCATTAATGTAGTGGACCAATTCAATGGAAATACTTCTTCCAATTCTTTTCAACGATATTTTGCTATTAGCATTCATATTACTTTGAAAGCATATAACTTCATTTCATCCTTTAAATCTGCCATAAGATTCCGAAATGGTAATGTGTTGGGACAAGGTCGAAAGGACAGTCAACCCAAATGATCTTGCGGGCCGCTTTGGAAATGCACCCTAACTCCGCGGGTCGCATATAAAATTATATATCCCCATATTAGATTTAGACCCACTACAGATATTTTTTGGAATGAACAATGAAACAAAATAAATTATTTTTGTGTTTACAATTGTATAAATATTATTCAAAAATTTTTTTTTGTTCTAATGCAGCTGGGAAACACTTACACACTCGGTCTTCGATGCCGTAAGGCAAGCGCTGCACAGACGTTACTAACTTTGCATTTCCCAGAAGGCGCGTGTAACTTGAAGATAAGCCACGGACGCGGAGTAACAATGCCCCCGCAACACTCTACGATCCCATTAGACCGGGACCTACGGTTTAAAATGGATTCCGAACCAATACAAACATCTATGGCACCGCCGGGATTCGAACCCGAATCCTGTGGTACCGAGTGCCAGAGCGCTAGCCACTCGGCCATTCAGGCCCCCATATTATTAAACGTAGATAATATAATAATAATGACACTAAACGCACATTGTAAAGAAAACATATAACGCTAAAAATTAAATATAAAAAATATATAAATATGAACGAAAAAAAAAAATTTTTTTTTTACTAGTGCGATATTTGTTTCTCCACTCTTTCACTTAGCTTTTGCAAATCGATCTCCATTTGGGTATTTGCACATCGTAATGGGCGTTCGTTATGTTTAAGCGTGTTTCTTTTTTTTTTTTTTTGTCAATTTCATTTTAGGAAAAAAAAAAAAAAAAAAAAAAAATGTTTCTCAGGTGTAAGTTTAACCAAAAGCCCTAACAACTTCAACTTGCACTGCTATCAACAATCAACTGTGGTATCTAGGAATGGTCACTGTTTCGTTGAGGTCACTTAAAGTGAAATATTTTTTTTATGTCCAATGGCAGATTATGAACAGTTACAGCAAAAAAAGAACAACGAAAAAAAAACACATAATACAACAAAACATGCTGAAACAGAGTTCATTAATCAAACAATAATGCCAAGTTGCAGATCTTTTAGCCACTAAAAAGTGTTACGAGGTGCACCACGGGGAAGTGGATCACTTGCGCACCCTAAAGTGAAATATAGAACCCGTTATATTAGATGCTCCAAGATGCGAGCGCATCATGAGTTCGCAGACTATAATTTATAGTTATGAGTTCGCAGAATAATTAAACTCATACATAAAACAGGCAATATCTGTCCTATATGCGCATGATTATTATTTAAGATTAAAGTTAATTATTTTTCATAATTTCGACAGTTAATATTTGAATATATGGATGCACATATTAATTTAATAATGTATTTTTTTTAATACGTTGGTTTTTACTACTTTGACCATTATAAAATAAATATATTTTATAAAAGTGTGAAAAATCTCACGAGGCGGAAAAATATTCTAATCGGTCTGCGGGTTGGCCATCTCTGGTGTAGGTGAAGTATTTCGAAACCAAAATCGTTTAGAAGCCTCTTACTCACTTTTGCAATGTGAAGTTTAGCTTTGTCTTGTTGTGGCATTACTCCATTCTGTTAATCAAAGAAGGCAGTCGTTACTGCAAATATGCTTTTAAGTGTAACAGATGGTGGCAGTTAACTTCAGCGGTTATTGTTTGTCCCCCAGCAGGTTATAATTAATCAATTCTCTTTGAATGCAAACCCCTTCCAAGCTGTTGGATAGATCTCGAATGGTGGTTAAGCCAATGCATTTTACCCTTTATATTATTATAGATGATACAATAAATTATCATCTATAGTTAGAAGTTGAATTTGCGTTATCATGACAAATATTTCATTAGATTGTGATATGATCTATGATTGTGATATGATTGTTACACATAAAGTAGCACTTTTTTCATAATTATATAAATTTTTTCATTATTAGTAAAAAAATTTAATAAAATAATTAAGTAATACACTTCTAATATTAGGGAATAGGATAATAATATTTTTTAATATTAAACCGTATAAATAGTTAAATTTCTATGAATTATAAGAATTCACAATTAAGATCTTGAATGAAAGTATATCCATTGAAATATTTTCTAGAAATTAATTTAGGAAACTAATTAAACTGTATTTAATCAATATGTTTATTCCACAAAATAAATTAATGATTATCTTTTTAAAATTTATGGATTAATCGGATACTTCAAAAGCATTTTTTTTTTTGTGTTACAAAACATTACAGGTTTATATTTGTTTAAATCTGTAAAGTACAAAAACGAAAATTATAAAAATTTTCAGAAATTCTTTAGTTTCCTTCTATATTATTTTTAATATTAAATTATAATAACTGTTCACTTAAATTTTATTTTCAGTCTCTGTATTGCCAGCTGCATTAGAAACAACAACACATTTTTTGAAATTTTTTTACTCGCTTCAAATAAGTTTATGCTACTAAAATATGAATTTACTTAAATTTGTATTATGCTGAGCTTAAAATAAATTTGTAACCGTGCTCCCTCCTACTCACTGCAAGAGCGCTCTTTACAGCGTTCAAAATAAATGATCAGTGGGCATCGAGACTCTCACCCGAGAGGACATACGGCGCAACCGCCGCTGCAGTTAGTTACAATGTCTCATCCCGAGAAGAAATGAGAGGATATTCAGCTTGGAAATGGAATCCTTCTATGAATGTATGTCTTTAAATGTGTTAAATATTGTTTGTAGTCAATTGTTGCGATTATGTCGTGTTTAAGTGCTTGTAAATAAAGCTGTGTGTTCTCAAATCTGTGTCTCAAAGCAACTAACCCAGATCCAGCTGAACCACCAAACCGACAAAACTACAAATTTTAAATAAATATTGAATTAAAACACACCAAGTAAAAAAATTAATGTTTTTGAAAGCATTCTCATTATAAAGTAAGTTTTTGGATATGAACAATAAAAGTTAAAATTAATGTTAAATATAATAAGAGTTGAAATATATTAAAATTTAATTTTTCTAATAAATCAACTTTAAATTCAAGAAATTTTAACTAAAGAAAAAAATGTAGTAATTTTATTTTTTATTGTGTTGAATCTTTTGAAAAAATCTTATAATACATAAAATATTTGTCTGTGTTATTTATTATTTCACCTAACTGTTTCTAGAAGAAAAAAAAAAGAACTGGAATTACTCTGCCCTTAAGGAAAAACTTTAGTTAGAATAGTTATCGAATAAATAATTGCTTTAATCGAATTAAGGGAAATGGTACATGCATGTTGTCTGTATAGTTTAATGTCAAATACATTTGTGGAATTGCAACTGCTATTGAATTATAAAATTTATCACACACGCTATGATTAAAAGTACGTTTTTTATGTTATAATCTTTATGCATGAATCATTATTATAACTATTTCATAGATAGAAATTTACCCATAACTGTGTACATAATTGTATTCTAATTAGTTAATGAATTTGTCTGAGTAGTAATTATGTTTTAGACTATTACAGTCACAACGGATAACATTGATTGTTCAATTTTCCACGATGCTGTGAATTGTTGCGAGCAAATTATTTTCCTGTTGTATTTATTTTGACGATTTAGATGTATGTTATGTGATTAAAATATACTAATTCTAACAGGAAGTGTTTAAAAGCAGTTGTGTTTAGTTTAATTAATTTTAGTAACGTTTTATAGCCAATTTATTGCATTGTGTTTAGTAAATTTTTGTTTGTTGAGATTTGATTGTATCTCAAATTATAGCATCGTCGGGACATGTGCCGTAAGTGTTTGAAGGAAAAAAAGTATCAATTTGGTTTTGCCATTAACTCCTGTCTTTAAAAAAAAGTCATATAACAGAAATGCACAAATCATATACCCATTTCCTTTAAAACAATTATTGATATTGTTTTTCAATAAGTCATATTTAGATAAGATAAATTTTTATTTAATATTAAAATGTTTACTTTTTTTTATTAGAAAATATTTTATTCAATATTTTCTTATTTATTACAAATTGGAAAATCGTAACTTTTGTCAATGGCATGCTAGAATGGATTCCTTTATTACATTATTTTTGTGCATTTATTTCCACGATATTTATTATTAAAAACATGTCGGATTTTAAATTTTCTCTAAGCGAAATAGTTATTTGTTGATAAATAATACTTTAAAATAAAACAGTTTAGATCAGTAATTGTTGTGAAGAACCTTTTTCACATGAATATCTAAAAAAAAAAAATCAATAAATTAAAACCATCAATAAAAAACCACATCCATAATATAATAAAACACCAATAAATAAAAACAAATCCAAAATCAATAAATAAAAAGCATTTTGTAAAACCAAAACTCTTGGTTATTACAAAAAATAATCCAAATACTAACATGTTCATTAAATTATTGGAAATTTTAGTTTATAATGTCAAAAATGGCATAATAAAAATACTTTATTGAAAATACCTTGTTAATATTATAAAAAACCTTATTGAAATTATTCTCATAATGTAAAATATATTATTGAAATTATTCTCATAATGTAAAATATATTATTGAAATTATTCTCATAATGTAAAATACCTTATTGAAATTATGCTCAGAATGTAAAATACCTTATTGAAATTATGCTCATAATGTAAAATACATTATTGAAAATTTTGCTCATGATGAAAATACATATTACATAATACATACGATACATTATTGAAATTTTGCTCATAATGGAAAATACATTATTGAAAATTTCGCTCATAATGGAAAATACATTATTGAAAATTTTGCTCATTATTCAAATTACATTGAAAATTTGGCTGATTATGTAAAATACGTTATTAAACATTTTGGTCTGTTGTGTTTTTTTCAAGTAGATTTTAATGCACAATCTCTTCCTGAAACTGAAATTTATATTGGTAAACAAGCATAATACTATAGAGGAAATGATTAAATATTTAACCACTAAAAATAAAAAGACAATCTGACTCTGCTGTACCTTTTAATGATTGATTAGAATGTGTTGTAGCGTTGTCCAAACGTCACATGAGAGTCTAGACTGGCCTGTCGCTTGTCATAGTGTCACTAAATGTGATACTCGGTGAATAGGGCGAGAAAGGAAATAGATAAATATTGATATGTATAATAGATTAACACGGGACCAGGAAAAGTAAGACATAACATGTGTTCAGGAGAGTGTTTCATTTTGGTAAGAGCAGAGCTGAAACACTACAAACACATGTAAAAATACTTTTTATTTCTTTTTGAAATGTTGCTGTTGTAGGAATTTTCAGTTTATTGGACTTTTCTCCTTCATCAGACTTTTAGTTATTTGCGATTTCTTCAAATAAAGATAGATTTCCTTGTTCTTTTTATTGATTCGTTTATTTTCTCGTTGGGAGTAGAATTGAAAATTAAAATATAATTATCTTGGATTAGACATTTTAGAATTTAATTACTGTTGGTTTGGTTAATTTCTGCAGAGATGTGATTAAATTTATTAGAAAATGCAGTGCGCATTTTGAAAAATATGGATTAGTAACTTTTTCAATTTACATAATTGAAACAGTACTATTTTTGGTCTTAAGTAGCTAGGCGTACGAGCTGATGAGAGTTCTATTTCTGCTAATAGCGTGCCTGGAGTGTATTCATATACAATAGCTAGTTTTCTTACACACTAAACAAAATTAGTCTTTCATATGCTGCTTTGAAAAACGAGCACATCTCGGTGATAATTCCAAGAGAATTTTTCGCATCGGCAGGTAAATAATCAGATTGGAATTTGTTTTTTCCCAATAAATCCACTACAATTAACCCGGAAAAATATTCAGGAAGAATATTTTTCGTTTCTTCCTTTCCATATGAAAATTTTCAGCAACGCAAAAAAAAATGGCTTGTCGTAATTTAAATGAAAATTGGTTTTATTTGCTAGATTTTGGGAAAGTCGAATAGCCGCTCTGCCTGATGTTGACCTTTCAGTCATTGACAAATATTAACAGTTTTTATATTTTTGTTTGTATAATAAATAATTGCAAGGTATACGTAGTAATTACAAAAGAAGATGCCCGCTTTTCAAATAATGCCTATGGCAACTTGATCTATTACCATATTGATAAGAGTTATGTTCTAGCTATTATGGTGACACAAGTTTCACGTTTCAGTGCAAAACATTTTTTTTACTGGATACTCCCATATATGATCAACTAACTTAAATTTTAAACACCACTTCGGAATTCTAGCTTCTGTTTAAAAAAGAGTGTTAGTGGTAGTTTCTCAGATTTTCTTCCAACCCATATTCAAATATCGGCCATCAGTCTCGCCTCCATCCCGGATGGAATACCAAATTCATCCATTGAAGTCAATCTCTGCTGTTCTCTACTGAATTTATTACATATTAAGTGCCTCGTGACCGTAGACGTTTATATACATTGTTACAATCAGTCACCTCGTTTCAGAAAATAGCTATTCCCATCAGGAAGCATTGTACATTTTCTCTTCCGCAATTTTAGGATGCAACTAACAGATCCAGTTATTTCCTTAATTCTTATTAATCTTGTGTTCCCACATTTTTACATTAACCACTTTAAACCCCTTTATACGTACATGCAGGACTACACTTAGCTGAGGACTACGAATTGCAGAAGGCTGCAATATGTAGTCCTAAGCCAAGTGGAATCAATCATTGAATTAATTGATCAGCATTTTGAGCCATTTTACCATTTCTATTAGCATCCAAAAGAATACAAGAAGTTGAGATCTAGCTTCCATACGTATGTGTGAAAAATACGTATGGCGAAACTTGTTGGACGCCTGCCCTTTAGAGTATGGCTATCAAATTAAGTCATTAAAAGTGTTAGCAGATTGTAGAGAGCAACACATGATGAAGTGGTCAGAGTACATGAAAAGAAATATTACATCGCTATCTTCGAAGTGGCTGTTTTATAAGGAAATAGATGAATAATGTGTGCATTAATTTCTGCAATAATTTTATTATGCATTAATTTGTGCAATAACTGAATTTGGAAAGTCATGTCAGAAAATCAAAAGGAGATTAACAAACGTAATTTCACGTGCACAAGTATACTATATCTATATATTTTATTATTTTATAAATATAATAAGCAAATTCATAATGCTAATATATAGCAGGTATCGAATAAAAGCTTTTGGCAATTGTAAAAGACAATATTCAGAATTGTCTATCCAGAGAGCATATCGATATCCAACTCCGTCACGAATTTCGTTCTGGCAGGGAATCAGGTTAATTACACGCACGTTTTGCGTGATAAATCGGCAAATGGTAATTTTGTCCAGGCATTCATAAAGCTGCAGCTCCGTTTGTAACGGAGAGAAAATCGAAATTGATGTATGAAAATCTACAGAGGGGTTTCGCACTTTTGGCACAATAATTGATATAAAATGACAGTAGAGAATAATTTGTGATGATCAATGAAAATAGAATGTAATTCGGTTGAACGGACGATTATTATACATTATTTTGATGGAAAATTGTTAGAACTATAAATTTCGTTTCTCAAATAATATTATAGTTTGGATTAACGATTTATTAGAACATGAAATTGGATTCATTTTATATTCCATATAGGATTGAGAAGAATAAAATAGAATTCGAAATACATTTTAAATAAAAAATTTAGATAATATAATTTTTAAATAAAAAACGATATATATGATTTTTTGGTGAGAAATGATTATATGGTTTTAGGAATAATATCCATAATAATTTTAAAGAAGTGTTTTATGAAATTACAAAGCAGGATTTCGAAAATTAAAATGTAAAAGGTTATTAGGAAAAAAAAGTAAGTTAATTCAATATTTTTATTATTATTTTAAAATTATATTGGCATTCACAAAAAATCAAGAGACTGGATGGCGATTATACATAATTGTCTTTTATCTTCAAAAGTCTTTGATTAAAGTTACATTGTTGTTAAGTTGTCATCAAGATAATCCAACTTTAACATATTTGAGATAATTTATGAGATTTTCGGTAAAAACAGAAACAACTGTAAGCATGATTGAATGATGAATATGTTTCAAAATCTTTTTTTCAAACATTATCCTTGAATATATGCTTCAACTAAACATTAAATTTCTACTTATCAATCGAATAATGGTTTGATCGATTGAATTAAAATGTTTCACTTCCTCTTAAAATATTAAATTTTTATAATATGTTTTGGAAATGATACCAATAAAAAAAATACACAGATGAAAAATTGTTTTTTCAATTTCAGAAAGTGAATTGTTATAAAAGTTACCATAACATCCAACATCACAACGGAAGAAACATTAACTCTGGTTCCTTATTCATTTAATCCAATGCCTTACCAGTAAAGATAGACTCCATTAATCTTACAACGGATGGAAAATTTCAGCTTGGCAATGGAAAACAGCACTCACAGAAACGAGTTTGTAAAGTCTGCGTTTTCGATTTCGATCCTTTTGCCGATAATCTTCCATCGATTATTTTTTTGTTATCTTTCGTTATATAGATAGATATCCGATTTGCAAAAGCGCGCTCAAAGCGAAAAATTGCTGAATTCTACGAATTTGTCGATATGCAGCTCCAGTTTATTGACAAGGAGTTAGCGAATGGGAACACAGATTCCGTACCATACAAGGCAACCTTTTTTTTGTTATAATATTTTGAAATTTGGTCTTATTTTATGATCTTCATTCGGTATTTTTCAGGTATTCTGTCTTATTTTCAGTCTTTACTCGGTTCTTTTTAAAAAAACTCCGATGACGTGTATCCTGCGTCTATACGGAACAATTTTTCAATCAAAATCGATAAAATTTAGATCAAGATTGATCAAATTGTAGTCAATTAAAGTTTGAAATTTTACTTTTGTCAATAATCTGTTGGCCTTCAACGTAGAGATCTTGTAAAAATTCAATTAATAACAGGCAAACCAAAATTTTCCGTTTCAATTCCAAGAATGGGAATGATGAATCCATAAGTTGGAAATTCTTTCCCTTGGGTTCGAAGAGATGTGGAGGAACATGTAAACATTCTGAATAATTCCTTGTGGGTGGGGATGCTCCGCATTGGAATAGCAAAATAAGGCAGGTCTTACTTTGATACAACAATTTATAGTGTCTTTTATGGTAGTGTAGTAGATTTCCAATAAAACGAGCTGCAAACGTTGAATTTGATCTATATCTGCATTTTGATAGCGAATTCAGATGAATTTGCCTTGATTTGGAATTCTTTTTATGCAAGTTTTTCATACAATTCATAAATGATTTTTTAATGCGGTTGCTATATCAAGCACTTCCACAAGACATCATACATTAGCTGATTCAGCGTTTTTTAAGATGCAAGTGTTATGCACCATTTCGCCATTGCATAATATTATACTAGGAGATACTAGGCTCCTAGTGCTGGTTATTTTATCATATTACCTCTCTTGAAGAAAACATCTATCAAATAAAAATAAGGAGGATTCAAAATAGTTTACTTTTATGGATTTTGTAATTTATTGTTACAATTGTACCATGGACGAAACAATTTTAACTCTAAAGCGCAATTAGAATAGAATTTTATTTGAAGAACGGCTTTTTGTGGATGCAGCATGGCAATAGTTATAAAGTAGGAAATTAATCGACTTTTCTCATTTTAAAATAAACTCCAAAACATACTTATTTTTCAATTTAAAACTCAAAACGGCACAATTATCTTTTTTTTTTTGATTAACACAATAATATGATAAATATAGTTTTATATTATGATATATATAGTCAATATAGTTTTCCGATTTAATAATATAATTGCTATAATTTCCAAAGGCTGGAATCTTTGACCTCTATTTATAACAACATGAGCAAATATATAACAAATTTAGAATTCCCAATAGTACACAACTGGTAACTTGTACACAGTACTATAAACAATTTATTTGAACTGAGTGTTTGTCTCTGCCTTAAAAATTTATGGTGCTTCTCCTCGGCATAGACACAGAAGTCTTAGGTTCAGCATTATTTGAGGACTTCTTTTCAATGTATCGTGTTTCGAACTGAATCCTTCTCCCCACCCATGCTTGAAACCCACCATAAATGTAGATGAATATATGGCCTGTAATACTGTTAAATATAATCGTATAAAGAATCGTTTATATCGTATGTGCATTAATATTATATAAATGATAATATAATCTATTAAAAGGCAAAATAAATTTAAATGTGAAAGGAATATTAGATGGCGCTAAATGTATAAATTTAGGAATGTAGCAGTAAACTTTAATGAGATGATTTATATTTTTTATGTTTAAAATACTTTTAATTAGAAAGATATGTTAATGCTGGAATATTTCATAAAATCTATTTAAGCAATTTCAGCTTAAAATAGATCTAAGAAATTTATACGTTGAGAAATTTTCTTTAAATGGATTACTACGATGTGCTATAACATAGAATTTAATGATTTTATTTAGAAAGTAGAAAATACCGTAACGTGCTTTAAACAACGATAAAAAACTTCAAATTGACCTGTAGTAGAGCTATTTATACGGTAATGAAACATAGTTCGTTCATGCATTTTCTTTTAAATTGGATCAATTGCTTTTAGATAGTACATAATTAATGAACATGAAAAAGCTCTCGGAATAGAAAAATATAGACGGGATAATTTGAACATTTATAAAGAAAAAAAACTTCAACATTAAACCTTTTAATCATTACTTGGATGCACTAATGTGACTGAAGCCACAAAATACGTTATTTATTAACGTGCCAAATTAATTAACTACATTAATTGCATTTATAGACAAAGTTTTTTTTAGCACTGTACGAAACACCACCACTTACATGTTGCTATTAAAAGATTTGTTTATATTTATTTATCATATGTACTTGTTTAGGCCATCGGTTGAAAATGTATAGTAAATGTAAGGTTACCTAGAAAGAACCATAGATTTACCATTTGCCTACACTACATTTATTATGTATTATTAATGAAACGTTAGACAGATATCCCCCCCCTCCAAAAAAAAGGATCCTTGAGATCAATGGAGCAAATTCCAGCCATTAGATTTATCGCTTTCGTTTTCAGCAAATCGGGTTTCGAACATAGCTCTCCAAACAAATTTGAAGTGAAATGTAGCAAGGCAACACTGTAGGATTAAATGTAGAAGAGGCTGTAGAATAAAAAGAACGTGATATGATCCCATGAAAAATTGGAAAAAAAATATTAACTTGTTAAAATGACACTCTTACCTAGTTTATAAAATTAAAATGTTAAGAAAATTTAGGAAAGTTTGTGTTTCAAACTCTAATAACGTTCAAGTACATTTAGTGTACAAGGTGTCTTAATTTCAATGAAACATTTTTATAAGGTGCTTAATGGCATGTATCCAGAAAGGTAAGAGTGTTCACTTTGGATGATTCGATGGATCGATAATCGATTCTTCTGGTATTTGCTTTTCATCGGGCCAGAATTGCTTGGTAGATAGTGCATTACGTTCCTGATATAGTAGAGTTAGATTGGAAGATTTTTTTACCAGGGATATGATAGGATATGTAGTAGATAAATGGTTTCTAAGAAGAAATCCCCCCAGGAGCACATCTTCTATAAATGTATATGGATGTCACGACCCCAGGGCAACTCAGTAATGTTTTCCTTCATGCATTTGTCTTTCAGTTTTTCACCGTCAAGACCATAAACCTCATAGTAATCACACAGTTAGTTGTGCCTCATATCTTAATGCGTTTTGCGTTTTCTCTTCTTTTTTATGATTGCTTTACGAAACTCGCACTTCTGCTTTATGTTGTTTTTTTTTTGTCATTGCTTTCGTTCATAGGATATTGTATGATTTAGCTAACTTTGTCTGGTTTCAGTCAATTTTTAAA
>BPLQ01009594.1:0-34801 GCA_021605075.1 Caerostris darwini
AAATTTCTTTTACAGATGTTTTGGAGCTGAGTATTCGAAATCTTAATGAAATAGCATATTATAACTTGATTTTTTAAATAGTTGAAAACTTGTTAAAAAAATACATAATATAGATAGATAGACAGGCGGAACTATTTATCAGATATAAAAAATTATACCGATCTATCAATATTGTAGATATAATTTTCCATTTCAAATTCAAACTGTTTGTTATTGTTAAATATTCATTATTAATTTATCATGAATGATATAAATAATTTTTTTTAATATCCACTATGATATTTTTCTTCAAAATCATTGGATCATACATAAATATTTCTCAAAAATACACACATCAAGACCGTATACTTTGTACTCCACTTAAATATAAATCTAGTCTCAAAAAAATTATTTTTTTATTAAAACTATTAAAATGCAATTACTCGAAATAAAATGAAACTACACAATTAATAAAATATTATATTTATTTTTAGAAAAAAAAAAAGAAAAAAAACTGAATCGTATATCCTTTCAAATGATATAAAATGTTAAATATTATCTCAGATTAATAGTTACGAATATTATAATACCTGTGTAAGGCACAAAGCAATGAAAAACACTGTAGTTAAAGTTGAAGCCATACTATTTTTTTTTAATTCAAAGCTGTACGTAATTTAGAAAACTTTCTAAATTATCGGGGCTTTTAATTTACGGAAAATAAAGGATTCAACTACTACTCAGCGACAGCAAAAACGAGTAAATATAATACCAAAATGGGAAAAGGGGAATCCCCGAATCGTACATTCGGAAACGTTGTGCGCATGCGTATAATGGAAGTTTAGTTTCGTAAAATTTCGTTTAAATTTTCGGAAGTTTAGCTTCGTAAATTTTCTTTTTCTCATTCCTTACCAAGATGTAATTGATAACTCGAGATAAAGCCGCCAATTCTTAAAGAAAATGAGCCGCATGATAATTTCTACTAAGTTTGCTATGCAGTAGATGACAAATTTAACACTGCGATAAAAATATACAAAATTGTAGATTTCAGTTTATTAATGGCAGAACATACGAAACTAATACGATAAAATATTTCCGTTATATGTTTACATGATAGTTACTAGTCATGTACAATTTGTTTCTCATACATAATCGCGGGCATTTACATTTCAGCTGCATGCATTTTTGAAATTTATTTAGAAAAATAGATTTTTTTTTTCTTTCTAAATAACAATTCGGAACCTAAAATAAAAATAAGAAAATATATTCAATTTTTTTTTTAATAAAATCAGCTGAAAATGGACTTATCAATTACGGAGATAATCAAACAGAGAAGAAAATTACTTCCCCATCCTAGCAAATGAATTAGAATTAATATCCAGTATTTACAACAAACATAGAATGAAAAGTAATGGAAAGTTTAAAATTAAAATTTTCTGAATAAAATCATTTAAAAACAGATAAAGAGGAAACTATTAAATTAAGTTGCTACAATCAGGGACCTGTTTCACGATTCCATAAAAATAAAAATTAAAAACAAAACTTCAGGAAAGAACAAGAGAGTGATTCTTTGGTTAATGCAATTGAAGACGAAAAGTTCAACGAGATGGCGCCAGTGTTCAGAAAAATATTTTAGGTAATTCTAATTCGTATTAATTTAAATGCCTCTACAACAAAGTCTAATACAGTCTCCGGAAAGAAACCAGTAAACGTAATAACGAAAACTGAGTATCAGAACTCGAATATATTAATACTGACATCTTTTCTTTATTAAATAAGTAAAAGTATTAAAAATAAGAGATTCAACATTCCTGCTCTGATGATTCCTCCCCTATTTCTGCATTATCATATCCTCAAAAGGATGAACTCCTCTCTGATAATTAACAAAATAAAATTATCAATTAGATCTACTCTTAATTTTAAATGGTACTTAAGTATTAACGGTGCCTTGGCGACAGTTGCGCCAATAAAGTGCAAACGCACCAACCGCAGCTACAGATTTGGCGGTTTTTATGTGGCGCCAATCTACACTTAAAATTTTTGTTCCAAATAATAACATATATATGAAACACTTCATTTAAAATCAAAACGCTTTCAAAATATTTTTATTCCAAATAATACAGATTGGCGACACTTAAAAACCCCCAAGTCTGTCGCCAAGGTACCGTTAATACGTTAGTACCTTTTAAATATATCTTTTGCTACAACGTACATTTTGTCAAATGCTGGCGATCTTTTATTATTTTTCAATAGTTTAAGATATTACACTGAACGGTGCCGCCAGCTAGTGAAACTCTTTATTTTCAATTGTACCGGTTTGAAAAATTCCAGGGGAACTTATGCTGACTTTTCACCTTCTTGTTCTTTCCTGGCCTTTTGTTTTTAGCTTTTTATTTTATTTTGTTTATTTTATGGAATCGTGAAACGGACGTCTAACTGTATCAGCTTTTATTTTAATAGCTTTTTCTTTATTTTATTTTTAATTTTTGCATTCTTTAATTTTAATTGTAAACTTCCTGTCGCTTTTCTGTTACTACAAGCAGTTAATTTTCATACTTTTTTTTTTTTTTTTTTTGATGATGTGAAAGTTTTTCGGAGTTATTTTTGCTACAGACGAATTCTGTAACTGGTTACGACCGTTTCCGTGAACTTTAGTAAAATTTTATTTTGCTTACATCGTAAATTCAAAAAGAAGAAATATCACGCAAAAAAATTTAGATAAAATATTTTCAATATACATGTATAAAATTTCATTATCCCAGAAAATAGATAGTCTTATATAATCCGTTACTAACCAAACATACATTTGAATTGGAGACATTTTAAGGTTAACAGTGAGCATAATTCTAATATAGCAGAGTAATTTAATTATTAAAACTTTAAAAAACATAAAATGAACGATAATCTTGTTGTTGTTGTTTCTTATCCCACTTGGCTGGCCAAGCCCACGAGCCCATATGGACTCATGATTGAAGGGGAAGGAAGCAGCTTCTGTTGTGATGGAGCACCCCGTAGGTAGAAGCCTGACTTTTGCTCCGTGACGCTCTTACAGTCATAGAAGACCGGGACCTACGGCTTAAAGTGGATTCCGAACCACTACAAACATCCATGGCACCGCCGGGATTCGAACCCGAAACCTGTGACACCGAGCGCCAGAGCGCTAGACACTCGGCCATTCAGGTCCCAAATTTGCCAACGGCACGCAGTGTTCCCAGGTGGTCACCCACCCAAGTACTGACCGCGCCCTATGATGCTTAAGTCTAGTCTTAAGTCTTAAGTCTAGAATATATAAAATGTAAATACGATAATTCAGCCATTTGGTTTTTAATGTAAATTGCTTTGTATTAATCAATAATATAAAAAATTAATATTACTTCAAAATAATGACCAAATTAAATAAATTTAATTTAAAGTAAAATAATAATTCATTATTTTTTAGTTTTCCCATTCCTAAATCTTTTGCAGGCGATTGCATGGAACTCTAGGCAGTTTAAAATAGCAATTTAATTAATAAATAGCTTTTATGTAATTAAAAATTAATAATAATAATTTTTCCACGTGATAACAGGTTACACACACCATTAAAATTTTTTTTTAAATCTGAAAAAAAAACCAGAACTTAAAAGTTATTAGAAATAGAAAGCACACACAAACTTCTTACTTTATATATAGATAGAGATTAAATAATGGAGCCGACGCTAAACTCAACAATGAAAATTTATTTAAAGAAAACTTACATTCAATCCTAGATTCTCTTATGATCTAGGATTGAATGTGATTTTCTTTAAATAAAACAACTCTAGACATCTAAATTAACACAGATATTTAAAATAAGAATAAAATTTTAATAAAAAAAACGTTTCTGAGAATAAAAAATAAATAAATAAAATAACAGCAGAAACGTGTAAATAAAATTTCTATAGTTCTATAAACGGTTTACACAGTTATTCAAAAATTTGTTTATGATATGTTTATGATGATATAAATTATGTTTATGTAGAAGCCAGAATGTTTTTAGAAAATTATTACTGACTTTAGAATTTAGAAAATTAGAGTGGAATGGAGAAATTAATGTAATATTTGCGTCATTTTAAAATAGAATAAAACTTACATTGAATGTCATCACTATTCGCTACTAAGCGATACTCCATGTAATTTAAAAACTCCAGGGAGAGATTTTTCACATCTGATTGCAGCAATAATGTTTTTAACCGGTTCCATTTTAAAATTATGATTCGCAATTTTCCGAAAAAAATAATTACTTGAAAATGAGGAAAACATTTTAAAATAGAATTGGCTTTTGACAGACGATTTTATTTCATTGCCAAATATTTTTTTAATTTTACGAAAAAAAAAAAAATAACAAAAAAAAAATAATAATAATAAATCTCTTGCCATAAATGCTCTTATTAATCAAATAATAGACGATATTTTTATCGCATTGATTTTAATCTGAAAATCATACCGCTTAAAATAACTGAAAATCCCCCAAAAACAGAATAATTGCATGATATTAGCTTCTTGCTAAAATAATGTTTGGATAAATTGAATATCCACTTTGAATATTTTATTTTAAACAGGAAGAACATTTTAAAATAATTTGTGCATTATTTAATATTTAATAATATTATAATAACGAATAAGAAGCATACATTTATAAGTTACAATTAGTTTAGAAAATTCAATTTTAAAATTTATAAAATGTTAAGCCCACATTCAAACTGTTCTTGAATTTTATGCAACGTAAAAATTTTCTCCAGAAATGCACAGATCTTTCGTTAAAGTAATCAATAAAAATATATTTTCTTTTTCGATAAAAATCACGAATATGAATACATCTTAATTTAAAATATTTCTAATTGTTTTAACTTTTTCAGTTTTAGATACTTCCATCTTACTCAAAAATTTTAATCCGGATCTCTGCATTGTTTTAAAAAAAAATCTAAGTTAATTTTAAGAAAATTTAATTCATTTCACTAAAAATGTAGAAATTTGGAACCATAATTTCTTTCGACTATAAAATGAAAAAAATTTTGATCAAGCAATTTATGGGTAAGCAATGCACATTACAGTCTTTTAAAAAAATTGTTACAATTTCATTAATTGCGATTTGGATCGAAGTGACCTCAGTTCGAAAAGCTACAAGTGAACACAAATTGAAAGATCTTGTATCTTCACAAGATAACTCTTTAGGCTAGAAAATCCTTAAATAAATTCTAGGAGAGTGGACTTTTCTTTCAAAATTCCTTTCCGGAGGGGAAGGGGGGTGTGCGGAATTAGATAAAGTTGAAATGCAGATCGGCAGGATCCTTTATTACTTTAGGTAATGCTGAATCCGTGATTTGCTGTTCTAGCGTCGAATAATTTAATCATCATTAAAAAAACATCCTTTGTGAAAATCTTCTACTTTCAAATGAAATTGAAATACAAATATTACACATCTATATAAATCTGGGGCCTGATGGCCAATTGGCTAGCGCTCTGCCCTTTGGTACCACGGGCTTCAGGTTCGAATCCTGGCGGTGGCAAGGATGTTTGTTAGTCGTTCGCAATCCACATTAAAATGTAGGTCCCGGTCAAATTAGCCTAAAGGGTGCACAAAATTTCGATATTGCGACAAACCAAACGAATTATAAAGATATATAAATCGTATTTAAGAAGAAAATATATACACAAGTACATTATATATGTAATACATATATATATAAAGTACTTTATTAGGTTAGTAAGGAAGTTACTTCGTTTTTCTGTTCATTATTTCGCTGTTCTTTGTGCAAGTTAGGCAATTTTGGTAATCAAAAGTTAGTACTTCAATATTTTGATATTACAGGTGTTTTTAATCATTGAATTTTGAGAAAAACAAGTAATATAAAAAAAAATTAAGTCAATTCCTACTTTTTTTTCTTTATATTGCAGAAAGTCCTTTATAAATAATTTTCATTCATTTTTTTAAAGTTTATCTGGCGCCATCTATTAATAGATAAATGCAACTTAAATTTAAAAAAAAGCTAAAATTAATTAATTAAATTTAATTAATGAATTAATATTTGAAAAAACTGTATTAACATCAAGTGTCATCCACTACAAGTTAAAAAAAATGTATTTGAACTTGAGTGGAGGAATAAAAAGTATTTTATGAACGATTGAAAATTTGAACAAGATATTTATAAAGAGAGTGTGAGCTAATAGAAGGAATTGAAAAAGGGCAATATGATAGACCAAGAAAAACTTCATTTTAGGCACTCTATTCCTTATGAGCCTCAAGTTGGTTATAATACGACGGAAGCTCTTAAAAATTTTTGTTTCATCTTTGGACCATCTAAAACAGGAGTGGCCAACCAGCTGCCCACCTTGAATATTTTTAAGGCCCGTGAGATTTATCACACTTTTACAAAATATATTTATTTTATAATGCCCAAAGTAGTGAAAACCAGTGTATTAAATAATACATTATATGTGCATCCATATATTCAAAAATTAACTGTGGAAATTATAAGAAAAAATTAACTTCGATTTTAAAATATTATTCTTGCGAATATATGACAGATATTGCCCGTTTTATTTATGAGTTTACAGTTATGAATTCGCAGAATGATTAAATTATATTCTGTGAATGCATGATGCGCGCGCATTTTGAAACATCTAATATAACAGGTTCTATGTTTCACTTTAAGTGACCTCAGTGACCCTCCCTAGAAGCGCACAGTTGATTGTTGATAGCAGAGAAAACCAGACTCTTAGTTGAAGTTGTTAAGGCTTTTGGTTCAACTTAAACCTGCGAATCGTTTTTTTTTTTTTTTCTTCCTTTTTTTATTCTTCCGAGACTGAAATTGACCAAACACAAAACAAGCTCAAACATAACGAACGCTAACTTGAAACACCCATTACGATGTGCAAATACCCAAATTGAGAAGAGCTAAGTGAAAGAGTGGCGAAACAAATATCGCACTAATAAAATAAATATTTTTTAATGATTTCACTTTTTTTTAAAATTTTGTTTATATTTATATATTTTTTATATTTAATTTTTAGTGTAAAAAATTTCTTTACAGTGGGCGTTTAGTATCATTATTTTTACATTATCTATGTTTACATGTAAGAATAATAGTAAAAACAAGGGCCTGAATGGCCGAGTGGCTAGCGCTCGGTACCACAGGTTTCGGGTTCGAGTCCCAGCGGTGCCATGGATGTTTGTTGTGGTTCGGAATCCACTTTAAACCGTAGGTCCCGGTCTAACACGATCGTAGAGCGTTGTGGAGAGTGACATATTAAAAATAATTAAAAAAAACTAACTGTTCATATATATAGTGATTAGGGGATTATAGTCCTTGTTGCTTCACATCCCCATATACCACTTCATTCATCATCACTAGTAAAAACAAAAATAATAACTCATTATACTTCAATTTTTCACTCCAAAAAAATGTCTATAATGGGTTTAAATATTATATGGGATATATAATTTTATATGCGGCTCGCTGAATTATGATGCATTTCCAAAGTTGCCCACAAGATAATTTAGGTTGGCCATCCCTGATCTAAAATCAAAATGTATCGGTTTGTTTACATTAATTTCGTAATGGTTGACTTAACTTTATTTGGAAGAGGTGCTTGAAGATTTATGCCAGCATAACTGCTTTATCTCAATTTATCCAAATGTGATACAAATGGAAGGAACACTGGAGAATAATAAATTAAAATTATTTAACGAAAAAGCTAAAAATTCGTAATCCATGATAGTCTGTCAAATATGAGATCTCAACATGACAAACATGTCATGTTGAGGTTTGAACATGATTATCCTTATTGGTTAAATGGTTATAGTTTAGCTTTTTGCGTTGGAAAATTAACACAAGTAAAGTTAAAAAGTGAATGTAAGAATAGTTTTAAAGAAGAAAATGAAAATCGCTTCTGAATGACAGAAAATTTAGCGATTTTCGTTTGTAAATATTCAGTGGCTTTAATGCTTATCAACCTATAGCTTACCAGTCAGTTTAATGTTTATTAATCTATATTTGTTAATAAGTTCTTTTTTGTGAAACTTCAAACATCTTTTCTGCTATTTTATTTCAAGTCTTTAGATATTTTTTATGCATTAACAATATCCCACATCGTTACTTTTACAAATCATAAGACGGTACTTACGTATTAACGATACCTTGGCGGTTTTGAAGTGTCGCCAATCTAACAGCTACAGATTTAGCGGTTTTTAAGTGGCACCGATCTAACAGCTGCAGATTTGCTGAGTTTTGACACCATTTTGTAGTGCTACGAAAATGCGTATTTGGGATTTGCCAGAAACAGAACAAGATGCAATTTTATTTTTTCAGGAGCGAAATATTTTACCAAAACAACGAAAATGTCCCAATTCCCATGACATGAAGCTTTATGTTGGTGAACGTAAGTTTTGGAAATGCAATTTTAGTCAGTGTGCTTATCGTGTGGGACTTAGAAAAGACAACTGGTTTGAGGGAAGCAGAATTCCACTTTGTACAGCTTTGAGATTCATATACTGCTGGTGCGAGGAGTTGACGTCGAATTTTGAAAGCGTTTTGATTTTAAATGAAGTGTTTTATTATTTGGAACAAAAATTTTAAGTGTAGATTGGCGCCACTTAAAAACCGCCAAATCTGTAGCTGCGGTTGGCGCGTGTGCTCTTTATATGCGCAAATGTCGCCAAGGTATCGTTAATACGTAAGTACCCATAAGACTTTCTTTGGTGAAATATATCATTTAAAAAAATTTTATAAAGTTTTTTATTTTACAAACATTTTAACACCCAAATTACGAAACAATAATAGTACATAATTAAATAAAAATTAATTTGTTCAATCATAATCTATCTGAAATGAAGTCAAGTGATATGATAGGTGTTTACAAATTTTTAAAACCGCGAACGTGATAGAAAAATTGCGATATTGTGTACCAAAACATTTATTTTGTATTTATTACGAAAACATAAGTAATCAAAACATTACTTTTAGTTGTTTTGAAAGTTGACTTTAATTCACGGTGTGAGTTAAGTTTGTGTATTTTGTATTTTATGGATTTTGAATATACGATTTTATGGCACGAATAATTGTAAAATAATAGATTTTTTTACGTAATTTTTTCTTTATATAGTATTATATAATTTTTACAAAAACATAGATTAATTAAGTGCAGCATAAGTTAAGAGTATTCATTCGAAATTACATATATTTATATTTTCCTTAAATGTTATAATATTTTTTACTAACTATTCTAGTTTGCTCATAAAGAAGAAACAAAATGGCTTTTGGCTCAACTTTTGGAAATCCAACAACATCTGCTCCAGCTTTTGGAGCAACTTCTAGTACGTATTTATTCCATATATTTTTGTATTAAATATTTCAATATTTTAAGTTGACTATTAGTAATTCCTTTTCTCGTTTATCCTTTATATTTTTTTTTCATGTATGGTAAATTATGTTTAATATTTTTTCAATTTTGGGTCGTGGAAATACTTCCTTCGAAAGGTACTCAGAGGTGTTTTTTTTTGGACTCAATTTTTACTTCCCTTCTTCCTGTTTCTTTCCTAGGCAGGAAGGGGAAAAAACAAGTTTTTCTTACTTACCTGCTTTTCTGTTATAGAAGAGTAGAGAAAGAATAGAAAAGGCACAACGAAGTAGGTTTATTAATTATACCTTTTGTCGATAAACAAAATATATAATCAGTATCGTCTTAGTTTATGTAACCTTACTTCTCTTTGTTTGCACTGGGATTTATGATATGAGCCCTCTTGTGTCACTCTGGCTCTTGGTTCTTCTTATTGCAAAGTGTCATGCTCCACGATGACGTTTTGCTGACATCACAATAGGGTATAAGTTACAGATGCACATGTTCATTGTACTACATGTCAAATATTTGGAACAGTAATCAAATAAAAATACACAATTAAGCGATGATATTTTTTTCTAACTTTCAGAAAATACTAAAATGAAACCTATTTTTGAAATAAGTTTCAATAGGTTATAAAATAGATGACATGCAATGGACATAAGGCATACATTAAACAAAACAAAGAGACTACTGTAAGATAAACTTATGTAATATATGCTTAGATAAAGTAATTAATTAGAATGCATTTAAAAAGATAATATTTTTACTTCAAATGTAGATGAAGGACATGAAAATGATACAGAGAAATTCACTAAGATGAATAGAAATCTTTCTAATACTGACCAACGGTAAAAAGGATTGACATGTTATTGTACCAGATGTTATTTTCTGCCTAATAAGGTTTGCAATAATAAAATATGGTACCAGTACAAATTGTCTATCGCCTACTGAGCAGGTGCCAATTTGCACAAAAACTTATTATTGTCCCCCCCCCCCCCATATGGAAATATCTCTTGTATGTAAAGCCATGTTTGCTTCTACGAAGGCTTTCAGTCTGGATCTTTTTTATTATTTTGTGTAACAGTAAAATTCTGTTTTTAAACTAAATAAAATCATTTCATTTTAAATAAATCAGCAGAAATATACCTTTTGACTTCTTTTACTTGCATAGTTTAGTTTATTGTTTTCGGTTTTATTTTTTCATGAATGTAAGAATAAACTTAAAATTTGTAACAAAATTTAAAATGTATAATTTTTTTATCTTGTTTTTAAATTTTGATAAAAGTGAATTACTGCTTTATCATGTTTACATATTATGGAAGGCCTTGTAACAATTTTTTCATACAAATAACTATAACTATTTGTTTATGATTTATTTTTCTGCAGACTTTACACTTTTTTTAAAAATAATTCAGTTTTCTGCATTTTGTAAAATATGTGTTAATTGCAGATACAAGTTTTTGCCCTATTTTGGTAACAGTCAAGATATTTATATTATATTTTAAATCAGCCATCAATTTGATTAGATGATCGATTTTTGCGATTGATGTCTTTCTTTAGATTTTTTGTCTTTAACCAATTTGTTATAAACATCTATAATGCGCTAGTAAGCAGCATTGATGTGTCTGAATCAGCTATCTTTTTGTTTACTGAGTGACATCAAATGACAACTTATTACATCATGCCCAACAAGAGATAATGTTTCTTGTTTATCGCCTTTGCAGGAAGACGCTGAGCGAAAGCCACTTGCACCTCACTCGCTCACTCCTATCTGGATGCGGCTTTACTTGTGAAATACGACCATGATAATAACATAGGAAAAAAATCTATGTACAAATTTTAAAATCTAAGATGTGTGATATACAATTTAGTATTCTTTTAGAATTTGGGGGTACTGGATTTGTTAATAATAAAGTGTATTGCCTAAAGCATGAATTCATATTTTCTTTAATAATATAAAAATTAATTGAAATTTGTAAACAAATATTTGTACTATAATTAAAATTATTTAAAAATAAATCAATGAGCTTCTTAAATATTTTATGAAAATAATGTTTATTAAAACATTATGCTCTTAACTTTCGTTGATTTTATTCAAATTAGTATACTAATATCTTATATATTCCTCAATGGTTTTGTATTACTTTTCTATTTTATTGAAGTTATCTGCATCTTGATATTTTCCAATTAAATTGGTAATTTTTTTTTAATTTTTAAAAATACTCTTAAAATCTTCAAATGAAATATTATTGATTTGCAAATTAATTATTGATCAATCAATAAAGTAATTTTTTTATCAATTACAATTTCTTCTTGCTAAAATTGTCAGTATGCAAGGAAGTGATTAACAATGTATATACTCTGCTATAATAAACCAATAACCTATCATTAGTCAGGGTTTTGTTTTATTTTTAATGTCTTCAAAAAATTGTTTCTATTTAAATTATAATGGTTTAAAATGTATACCTGCAAACTCTTCTGGATTTAAAAGTTTGCTACAATTCTACAAGTTTGGAACTCATATACAATGTATCTCGAAAGTCTTGATGAATTGGGGGGAAAAAACCTCATAAAATAAAAATAATTAACATACTGGAATAACAGAGTGCAATTTGCATCCTTAGACTTGCCAAAGTTTAATTTTATTACTTTTATTTTGACATAAAGAAACAAAATAGTTGAAATTATTACTGACAATTGATTTAATAACGGAAAATGTTCAATGGTTTCCTTATCTCATAAAAGAGCATTCCGCAATCAAATAAGAAAATCTTTTATGCTTTCATATAGCATGCCAGAGATTTTGTTGTATGGGGCATCTTTAAGCTCAGAAAAAGTAGATTAACTAAAAACATATTTGAGATTGGATACTCCCATAACCAAACATGGGCAAGTATCAAGTCCATTGATTCTGGTAGGAACATGTATTAGTTTAGAAACATCATGCTATTCGCTTTTGAATATACTGACCTTAAGCTGCCTTGCACATACTGTGATATATAACTGTGCGCAAAATGGTTGGACTTGGTTTCAAGTCCCACTTTGCTCTTGATGGCATCCATTGACATAAATGTGCTGTCATAATTTTTTTTTTTGTCCATATCAATCTTGCAATCGATCGATTATCAGTGTCAACATTGGAGTGATGCAATAATTCTATTTTCAAATATCGTTATTTAGGAAAAGTTTATTTATAAACTACTTGTGGAGTTATTTCTTTTAAAGAAATTAAATTTTTAGAAATCAAAACTGTGTAGTACCACCTAGATGTGATAACTTTGATTATTATTTGTGTGTGTGTGTATAAAAAAAATCCAACACTTTAACGGTTTTGAGGGTGAAAACACCACTCTGGTATGCTAATCTTTTAATTTTATTCTTGCTTTAATATTTTTTTTATTAGATTCACTATTTTATTTAAATAAACTATGTTCAATTTTCATATTTACATCTGATTTAGCATTTGGATTCGGCAACACAAGTGCTCCAGCCAGTACATCAGGATTTTCTTTTGGTAGTTTTGGTGCTGCAACTACAACAGCTTCTACTGGGTTTTCATTTGGTGCTCCTACCACTTCTGCCACTCCATTTTCATTCCCATCTCTCGGAACTACAACTACAACATCGTCATTTGGTTTTGGTGGATTCGGAACAGCATTGACAACAACAACTGCCTCTGGATTTTCATTTGGTAAGAGTCTTTTTAGTCTTAAATTACATGTAGTCAGAACTTGATTTAAGAAAATAATATATTAATTTTTATCATAATAAATTACTGTTGACTGTATATTAATTCTCACCTTTGTTATGGAAACTGACTCCTAAAGATTTGCGATATCATGAATAGCAACACAACACAACTACACCTGCAAGTATACTTACCTTTGTATACTAATAGTAAGTAAGTAACATTGTGAAGTTAGTATGCATGTAAGTAGTATTAGTAAATATACTTGACATATCCCCACAGAAAGAGGAGATATGTCTGGAGAATGTTGGGGCCAAGCAGTGGGTCCATTTTTACCAATCCATCACTGCAGAAATGTTTTGTCCAAGGAATGAGGAATGTCTGAACTCTAATGTGGTGGGGTGCCATCCTGCTGGAATATCACATGTCTGCAAAGGAAGTAGCTGTGAAAATACAAACTTTCTTTCAAGCATGTCAAGATAAATGGGATCAATTCCTGATCTTTTTTCCATGAAGAAAAATGGTCAGATGATTCTATCACTCATCAGACCACACCACACATTCACCATGTTACTGTTCCAGCATTTTCCTGAACAATGTTAGGTTACCATTCACAATGTTCCAGATACAAATGTTATGATGCTTAAATGTACTAAATGTAGGGAATGTTGATTTGTCGCTTAATATCACAATCTCTAGGCAATTGTTAACGTTATTGATCCTGTCTGGGATATCAATAGCAAAAGTTTTGATTTTTGGCATATCAGTAATGCATACAAAAAAAAAAAAAAAAAAAGAATTAACTTTTTCAGAAAAAAATTTTGCAACAAAATAAATTTGTTGTGCTGCTATTCAAATCTCTAGGACTCATAGTTTCTGTACAATTAACATTTGAAGTTGGGGAGGTTTCATGTGGATACCCTGTATTACTATTAACATTTTACTTATGCTGTTGATATGTAATGACTTTAATAAATGTTTTTTTCATTTTAATAGCTATGTGCTGTAGATTTTTTTCTCTTTTTACAATAATTATTGTATATGATTTGGATATCTTCTAAAAGACTTTTATATTTATGAAAATGTTATTAAACTTTTCCAAGAGAATAGCTTTCTGGCTGTTAAAAAAAAATCATTTTTCATTAATTTAAAAAAAATAATGAATATTATTTAAAAATTATTATAGGACCAACTACTAGTGCCTTTGGTGGTGGTAGTTTATTTTCAACTGGTATGGGTATGCAACAACCTGGCATGAATATGGCTGGTAAGAAATTTATTTTTAAAACTTCAACAATTATAAAATTGCAAAATATAGTTTCCCCCAATTTTTTTTTTTTTTTTTTTTTTTTTTAAAAAGAAAGCTTATCTGTATCTAACAAATCCTTATCTGTAAGGATTTGTTGGAAGTAACTTGGATTCAGAATTGCCAGATGAAAATAGTAAGTTAGTTTCTTAAGTATACAATATTACATTTATGCAATATTGCCTCTATAATTCATATAGTTCCTTTGTTCCAAATATTATACTGATAATTTTTCTTATTTGCATAGGTGTTTTACTTAAATTGTAGAGTTGCTCTATCAATGTTTCATAATTTAGTCAAACCTAACATATTTACATTTTACATGCATTTCTTGATCATGAGAATATCATAATAATTATATACAGGATTTCATTAATAAATATTATATTCCTGGAAAGGAATTCAGACAAATGCTTTATAGAAGATAAAATCAAAGAAAGCCTTAGATAGATATATTCATAATATAAAAATAATACAGCTGTTAATTGTATGGATTTAAGCCATATTCTAATATTCTACAGACAATCATAATTTTGTAGATAATTTATAAATAAATGATAAAATATGAAGTGAAGTGTTTAAAGATAAGTTTCAATTTAAATTTTGTAAATTGCATATTCACCATCTACCGTATTATGTACTTTAAAGGGAGAAAGTAGGACATGAAAAAATGATAGCATTCAATGTCCAATGAGCCTTAGAATATATTGTAGATATTAATATGTTTTCCTTCATGTTTTTTGTATGTGTGCATATTTTGGATTATTCTCATGACAGTGTTATATGGTAAAGAATATTCATTAACATATGAAAATAAGAAGAATTGAATTTAGAAGCTCCCTGTCAAATAAAATTCTTATTAAACTGTTAAATTACTAAAAATCTGCAAAAAAAAATATTGTTTTGACCCAGATTTTGATAAAGAGTTATTGATAAAAGCCTTGTTAGGTGAAAATTTATGAAAATGAAATAAATATTATGAAAAATATGAATTCCATGCAAACAAGACTTTTGTAGGCAATTTTTAATGGAAGTTAGTTATAGAATGTTATATTTAAATTAAAGTACTGTAAGTGTAAGTGCTAAAAAATTAGAATATTATCATGCATTAAATAGAACTAAAAATGAAAATCTTAAAATAAAAATTTTTATTTCACATTAATAGAAACAGTAAATATTAATTACTGACAGAATAATTATTTTTTAAAGAATTAAATTATTTCAGAATTGTATTTTAACTAATTGCTAAAATTTATTTTAGGCATCATTTTCAATTTGGTATTTAAATAAGAAATGATAAAACTAGTGATGAATTAAAGAATATTTATATATTTGCAGGTGGAATGCAACCCCAGAATCAAGGAGTTGATAATGCTGTCACTAGTCTTGTTACATCCTTGACTTTCCCTATGCTTTATGGCGATGAGAGAGATGCTATAATTGCAAAATGGAATCAACTTCAGGCCTCATGGGGAACTGGAAAAGGATATTATAATCCAAATGCTCCTCCTGTGGAATTTACACCTGAAAATCCTTTTTGTTGTTTTAAGGTAATCAATTTATATTATAAATATAAATATAATAATAAATGTATTTATATTCATATAATTTTTTTTTTTAACTTTCTGATCATTATTTCAAATTTTAATAATTATTAACTATTCGTCATAGTACTTAAAAAGTAACTTTATATAACTTAAAAAAATTGCCAGAAATTTAAGGAGAAATGTATTAAAAGGGAACTTACAGGTTTTGACAGTCCAAATTTCCTTTTTTACAAATCAAATTAATCTTACTCAAAATTATGGTTTTATTTACATGCATATATACTTATAAATATGATTTTTCTATGAGTAGTGATGTGCTGGTAAATATGTATGCTTAAATATGCATATATTAATTTGTATTTTTTCATTAAGCATGATTATGCGTGCACCCTCAACAACAAATGCATATTAAGTATGGATATATGCGAATGAGTGTTTATATGTGTATCTTTGTGTATGCATATGTATGCCAATATTCATTTGCATGTTTAGATATATGTGTTTTTATCTTAATCCACTTTTATATGGCTCATCATAAATCATAAAGTTTTGCTCCTTTTTGAGTGAAATTTTTATACATTCTAAAGTTTAATCTTTAAAAAATTAGTTTCATTTTTGTAATTCAATTAATATATTTTTAAAAATGACATAAAATAGGTACAAAAAATATTTAAAAAAATAAAACGTACAACTTAAAAATTTGTATATCAAATAGAAACTAAAAGTGTTTATTCTGCAAACCTCAGATTTTAGAAATATTTAATATTTAATAATTTTTAAAAACTTAAAAAATTAAAATTAATATTTATCAGGCTATATATTAAAATGTATTAGTCCTATTAACAAAACTGAGGTTCTCAGAATAAAGGTAAATAAGTAGAACATTATTGCAAATTTTTATAAGTATTCAGCCATGATATTTTAAATAATTTCAAGGTAAGTGAGAAAATCAGAAACATAGAAAATTATGTTGAAAGATAAAAAGATGTATAAATGGTCTCTTTTATCATTTAAATTTTATGTTACCATAACCATAATTTTTGTTTGATTTAAAAACAGTTTGTTTTAAAATGTTTCTAACTTTCTAAATTATTTTTTAAAAATGCTTTTGAAGGGAAAAAGGTCCTACAGGTTTGACAATCCAAATTCACTTTTTTGGGAATCAAATTCAATATTCTCAAAATTAAGGTTTTATTTGTATGTTAATACTTGTAGATATACATGTTCATAAAGACATATATGTATATGTACATTTTAATATATATTTCTCTACAAGTAGTGATATATGCTTAAATATGCATACACCAATCTATATTTTTCACTAAGCATGATTTAATTTTTGTATACTTATTTTATGTCATTTTAAAAAGTATATTAATTGAATTTAAAAAATGAAACCAATTTCTTAAAGATTAAACTTCATTATAAAATGTACTAAAATTTCACTTGAAAAGGAATAATACTCTATTATGAGTCATAAAAAAGTAGATTAAAATTACCAATTTTCGATTTGCAAGATACTAGGTCCCCGTAATTTGAATTTAACTTTACTTGTTTAAATTTATTTCTAACGGCAATTTTAAAAAAATTCAGGGAGCTCAAAAATTTATGAAACTGTATCATATAATAAAATATTAGGAACAATTTTAAAAATCATATATACAATTTATTTTATGGTAAGAGTTAATATAACAGCATTATGACCTTAATATTGTAAAAAATGAAAATTAATGTTCTTTGTAAAAAATCATATGTCTGCACTGTGTTTTAATATTAAAAATTGTGAATCATTATATTTTAAATTTGGTTATAAATTGTTACTCTCTTCAATAGTTATTTTCCATACAATGTTGCTAAACTTTTGATAATTATGTATAGAGCTAATTTATAAGTAATGGAAAATTTCAGTCAAGCAAATTAAAGAGCAGCAGATTAAACAGCAGTCTAAGAAATTCTATTACTGTGAAAAAAAAAAAAAAATTCTATCACTAAATTTATTACTGTGTATAAATAAAAATTAAGCTTATTCAAGATCCCTTTAGTGTATGAGTGTTAAATTTCTGTGTTGTAGAAATACAATAAATGCATTGCTTTTTTTTTAAATATTGTTATTAATTTGTGTTTTAATTAAATTAATTATTATTACTAATTTGAAAACCAAACTAAATTTTAAACAAATTTTAATATAATTTTCAAAAAATAAAAAAATTTTGTACAATTATCAATATACAAAATTTATTTTATATTAATCAGTAATTAACTTTTAAATTAAATAATTAAAGAGTTTATGATAAATATTACGTCAATAGTAATGTTAACTTTTAAAGCAAATTGAAGTTATTAAAAAGAATGAAATTAAGGAAGAATATGAAGGGAAAACCCTCTATATTAATTATTTATTATTATTATTATTATTTTTTGCCATAAAATTAACAAATGCTTTTTTTTAATTAAAAAATTTATTTGAATCCTTTTTTTAAATTTTGAGTCGATAGCATACAAATTTTTAAAAATATTAATTATTAAATTTTAGGCTGTGGGTTATAGTTGCTTACCTTCTGCTAAACCTGAAGATAGTTTAGTTGGAATTGTATTTAATAAGAAAGATAAAGAAATTATCTCTCAACAACAGCAAGTTATAGATGCTTTACATAAATGTTTTGGGAGCAAACCTACAATTTCAGTGTCTATTGATGGTGTCAAGGCCTTAACAGAAGATCGGTATGGCATTTTATGCTATTCCTTTGTTATTTTAAATGCTTATTAATATAAAATCTTTTCACTTAAAAAATAGTTGTTTAGGCTTTCTTATAGCGATTGAAAGAAGTATTTTTCAATGCTCTTACTATTTTTAAATATATTTTCAATATATGTAAAAAGTCCAAATTCTGAAGTGGAAAGGATGATTTTAGAAAGTACCAGGGAATTAATGTTATGAAATGTCAGGGTATTGAAAATAGATAATTCATAATGCTTTTATTAATTGGATGACCTAGTCTAAAAATTTGCAGTTTTTTTTTATTCGTGACTAGGAATAAATAGGTATTTTGAAATAATTAATTTAATTTGATTACATTTGCAATATTTTGTACATATTTGAAGCAATAAAGCTGTTAATATGTTAAAAATTCTTTTTTATTTTGTTAAATTAAATTGTTGATTTTCATAATTATTATGTGTTTTATTACAAAAATGAAATTTGATTTATCAGTATTTTTTGAAAATATGATTATTTCTTGATTGTGACTTAAATATGTGACAATTGAAGAAATTTATTGATTGTTTATATACATATTTTAGAACAGAAGTTGTATTCTATTTATTGGAGCGGTTGCAAACTGGTTTAACTAGAAGAATACCTCCTGCGGAAATTTGCACTTATTTAGAGCAACCTAATATCAAAGCTCAAATTTCTACTTTAGGAGTCTTAAGTGTTGCACCTAAGACTGTTCCCAGCAAAGAACAGATTCAGAATTATCTTGATAATCCTCCTGCTGGTAAGACATATATAATTATTTTAATTATGATCTCATATGTGAAATTTTGAAATATATAATTAAATTTTGTATATGTGTTGTATGATCTGTATATGTGTTGGTTTAATCAATATTTATTCATGACCAATTTTTTATTGAGGTAGAAGAGAAAGAATTATTTTTAAAAATTCTTGAAAGAACTCAATTCATTCTTAAATTGCATTAGGAAGAACCAGAAAATTGTCTGTTTTTCCAACCCAACTTTTGTATTTATTTCTTAAAATATTCAGTTCTGTAAATGATAAAAAACACTGTACAATTAAATTGTATAATTAAATCCTGGTAGTTGTTTGAATTTTAGAAATCAAACAATATTATTGTCAGTTTTAAACCAATAAAAGATTCAAAGTAATAAAGTAACTGAAAACCATTTCTCCCCTGCTGCATTTTAATATAGAGTTGCTTAATAAGTTTTCATATGTAGAGAGCCTTGTTAAATTGCTATTTGTCTATGGTGAAGGATAATATAGTGTATGGTTAAACAAGGTTATGCTATATGCCTACACTAATAAAGGATATTATTCAAAGGTCCGATAAATGATTTGTTATCTTTGATTGTGAGGCCATCAAATAATTTTTAAAATTATTTTTAATAGATAAATAAAGAGTTATATTTGTTGTAATACAGCAAATATTAATTTTTATTTCTAAATGAAGTTTAAAATTATAATTTGTTGTATTTCAATTTAATAATTATCAGTTTTGAAATTAAAAATTTTATAATCATATTGTTTTAAAATACTGATTTTGAATATATGTTTCAGGACTTGAACCCATTGTATGGAAACAAGCTAAACTTGATAATCCTGATCCTGAAAAGTTGATCCCCACCCCTTTAATTGGTTTTCAAGAATTGTCTCGTCGAACGAAGTGCCAAGAATATGAAACCAAGCAACATCAGAAGCGTTTAGAAGTAAAATAAATTTTTTTTTCTATAAAATTCAACATATTGACATTTAATTAGATATGTTTCATATGATTTTACAGAAGTTTTATCTAAATTTTTTCAGAATTTTTTTTTCATTATATAAGTGGAAAAGCTTTAGTTTCCTTAGTTAAATTTTTTTAGTACTATCAAAATTAACTGACAGTAAGTATATAGAATATTAAAAAGTAGCCTTTTAATTTTTTGTTTTTCAATAACTAAAAAACATCTAAAGTATAAAATGTGTGTATCTTATTAAAAAGTTTGTTGTTAATTTAACTTCTTATCAGGCTTCTTGGTAAAGCTTAAAGACAGCATTACGATTGTACACGGTATATTTTTTTTCACACGCATATTTTTATAAACGTAAATTCTGATTCTGCAATTTTGCAAAAAAAAATAAATAAATAATAAATAAATATTGTACTAAAATTGCATATAGCTTGAAACAGATTATTATTATTATTATATTTATTTATTTGTGCAATAGTAGTTCCAAAAAAAAGTTACTTCAACAATTTTTTATTTCATTATTTTCAATTGTTTTATTGTATCAAAACTTTTGCATTAGAACCTTAAAAAAATAATGAGTTTTAAAATCATTATTGAATAGTATAGAATTTAAAAAGAAATTAATGCCAATATAAAACTGATAATATTTAAAAAGGAGTAAATATCATCAAAATTTTATTTATCAGGTTTGTTAACCAAATGTTATAAATTATATATATATTTGAGTCCATGAAAGATAAACTGTTTCTAACAAATTATTTTTAGATTTTCTGAGATGGGCAATGTGCAAACTATTTCACCACCAAAATTCTTAACAAATATAAACGATGCAGAAATTTATAACATTTCAAGAAATAAAAAAAAATGCTAGCATCCAAATTTTGTGTTTTGACTTTCTACCAACTTTCAAGCATTCTGCCTCATTGTGCTATTGGTTTGAGAACTGGACTACTACGTATGTAAATTGCTTGAAAGTCTAAGTGTACCTTTATTGAGTGACCACAAATACCTGATTTACCAAGTTTAATCTCTCTTTTTTTCCTTTTTTTTTGAGTGCATGGGATGAGTACCTACAATGCTGGTTCAATGTGGTACAATGCTGTCATTGACTGTGATATTAAGATCTCGTCCACAAACTATGTGTTGTTAGAGGAAATGTTTGGGTCTTGCTGAAATTTTTGCACTTGTGCAAAGATTTATAGCCTAATGATGGGAAACGTGTAGTAGTGCTGTTTTTCACTATTTTTGGCATCTGCTGTAAAAATAGGATTTATCAAAAAACTTGTATTTCATTTTGTCTGCCTTTAATTTAATTTTTATATTTCATTTTGTTTGCCAATCTTTTGTAACCACCCTCATTTAAAGTGTAGCATTTTTAGATTTTCTAGACACATGCCCTGTTTCAAAAATAAAAAAATAAAAAAAAAATTATATTCTGGGAGGTAGTTAATGTTTATCTTTCTCTAAAACTTTGTACATTTTGATCAGATATTTTCTAGAAACCTGAATGCAAAGAATTAATATAATTTATTTGTGTTAGTATTTATATTTAATTATGCTAATTTTATTTGTTTTATGAAGTAAATAACTAAATTTATTTCTGTATAATTGAATATCATTCAGAATTAAAGAATTAAAAGTATTTTATATCCTTTGTCACCAAATATATAATTTATCTTAATTCTAATTTATTTCAAGTAAAACTAAGGAAAAAAATCAAATTAAATAAAAATTTATTAACTTCCAGTATTTTATGAAAAATGAAAATCATTATAGTTTGTTATGCCATTTATATAGTTAGTATGATTACTGTTGAATTTTAAAATAAAATATTTTAAATTTTGCTACTCTCCAATATTTGTTTATTTAAAAAATATTTTTTTTTTATATAGATAATCTCAGATGATATTGCTGAATTGAATAGAAATCATACAACAACTGTAGCAAAAATAGCAGAGCATAAAAGAAAATTATTAGAGCTTCAACACAGAGTTTTAAAAGTATTAGTTCATCAAGAAATAACCAGAAAAATGGGTTATGCTATTCAAGCAGATGAAGAACAATTACGAATTAAGCTAGAAGCTATTCAAGCTGAGCTTAGTGCACCCACTCAATTTAAGGTATGTTTATTTTAAAAATTGTGTATGAGAAATTTATATACATTTCTTTGTACATTTTATTTCATTTAAACCTTTTTATTGTGTATAAAATATATTGACCAGTAATTTGTCAAAGTTGTAAACTGTACAGTATTAAAAAACATATTTTTATTGCTTGTTGAAAAGTCTTGATAAAGTCACAGAGATACATTTAATGTATTAATATGTGTACTTTTAAATTTATACATATAATCTTTTACGTACATTCATGATAACTTCAAAATAATGTATAAATTTAATTTTTAGTATCACGAATTAATAAAAGTGAATTTCTTTTATTGCTATAGTTATTATTGTCCAAAGAGACTATAATTGGAAAGTATTTGTAACATTTTAATTTTTAGGAGGTCCATAGCCTATAGACATTGTCCCATCACTGTTTTAAATGATTTTATGTTACAGGGACATCTAAAAGAATTGACTTCTCAAATAAGAATGCAAAATTACCAAACATCTGTCTTTGAAGGGGAGCGGTATTGCATGGATGAAGTATCTAAAGAAGAAATTAAAGAGGTAACTATTTATATAAGTCCTTTTTTGTTAAAGTTATCATCATAATTGGAGATAGACTAGAAATTTTAGATGAATTAATTTTTGTAAATGGTATGTTTAAATATTTCTAAAATGTATTTATTTATTGCTGTAATTACTTATTGAAAAAATTATAATAATTAAACTTTTATTATAACATAATAAGCTTATATTTCAAATAACATAGAATTGTGTATTTTTAAATGCACTACAAAACGTTATTTGTAATAGAAAGCATCCTCTATTTATGCATTAGTAATCAAATATTCTTGATTTTAAAAAGAGAAAATTATGGTGTTGTATATTGATGTACAGATTTTTGTTGTTTGGAAATTGATGCTTATGATAATTTGTTTTTCTGCCTTTATAGCAATTACTTTCACAACAAGAAGGCATATCACTGTTAATAAACATTATCAAAGAAGACATGGCAGATCTGAAAACTATTGAAGAAATTATAAATGAAGAAACAGCTCGAAGAAGATAAAAGGAAAAACTTAATTTGTTTATTTAAATTTTTTTAATTTTCAATATTTATAATAAATATATTTTAGTACTTTGCATTTTTTTGTTTCTTTCTGTGAATTATTTTTATATGTGTGCAAAGATTCAATACCATTTTTGTTATTTTATATTAATATCTTATAATTTTTAAATAAAATAATTGTAAAAAAAGGTTCTTTGAAATTGGGAAATGAATTTATGTATAAGAATTTATGTCATCACATAAATGGATATATTGCTATAACAAAATTTTGCCCTACTTTAAGCGATCAGATTTAATTTAAACGTTGTACACTTATCAAGGACCGACGACAATAAAATATTTTGATAAATTTATTATCTCATCATGATTAGGATCGCCAGGGTTAGTGATTATACTTTAACTTATGAAGAGCAATTTAACCCATGTAGAATGAAAGTACCTAAGACATTCAAACCTACGTGGGACAGTGGTACAACGGATAACTCGCCTGACTACATATCAGGAGATTCCCCGTTCCAATCCTGGCTGGCTCACATATTTGCATTTAGCCTTTGTTTTACTCACAATTAAATTATTGTAAGAACTATAGTTCCAGCCCTCCGTACCTTGACCTCACTTAAATATTAAGTTTAAAAACACTAAAAAACAAGCTTTTAGAGTTAATCGAACTAAGAAGTAAAAAATAATTGTTAACATAAGAATAAAATTACTGACTAGAAAATTAATGTCACTGTTCTAAAAGCATGGGGTGCTTTGTATGACATTTTTAAACTAACTCTGCATTTCGGAATGAAACTAGTGAAAAATTATAACAATTGATATCGAGCACCCCATGCTTTTTTTAGAACAGTGACATTAAATTTCTTGTCAGTAATTTTATTCTTATGTTAACAATTATTTTTTACTTTTTAGTTTGATTAAATTTAAAAGCGTGTGTTTTAGTGTTTTGTTTAGTCAGCGCCATGCGGACCAGGTGTCTATCATCGCGAGCTGACGTCACATTTCGGGGTCCACTCCCGGATTTTCGAGTTGTCCGACACTCGTCCGTCCACTGCTTCCAAAGACGCATCACTGTGCTGCTGTTGCGCTGCACACGAGCGGCTACTGCACGATAAGACAATCCAGCTTCACGAAGACCGATGATTCTCCCCCGTTCAAACTCTGTAAGTTGTTCAAATCTCGCTCTCTTTCGTCGAAGAGGCATAAGTAACGATTGAGCTAACGTTTACCACTAGCAGATAATCATACACGCCTCGCTACAGCCGTCTATTTATTCGGATCCATCCGCCGTTCAGAGGACGCTGTTCAGCATACGCATGCGCTACGGATTTGAAATTCTAATCATTTGCATATCATGCGCTAATTTGCATTTCCTGACAATTTCAGCTCACTCGCGTAAGTCCTTCATGGTATTGCAATTTTCACAAACATGAGTTTAAATATTAAAAAAATCCTCTGTTTTTAATTTAATAAGTGTGTTAATGTAATAATTTATCGGGGTTGTCTCTCTTAAGTTTGTAATATTGTAATTTAAAAAAATATAGTATAATTATTTAAAATTACTAAGTGAAAATGTTACTCATATTAGTGCAAATGAATTAAAAAAATTGGGAGTTTATGGGGTATCTCCTGTAAGCTTGTAATGTTAGAATTTAAATATCGTTAAAAAATATCAAAATACTCTTTTAAAACCGCTTAAAATATTAGCATTTTCAGACTAGGGACGACAAATTTACCGGCGAAAAAATTACAAGTACAGGGTTCTGTACCACAATTTCCCCCCTTTCCCTAATCTAATGTTCCCAATTTCTAGAAGAGGAGATCGAACTATAAAACATGAGGCGAGAGGAGGGAAACTTGGCGAAGTACTTAAAAACACTGGGGGATTGAAGATCTTCGCTTTCAGCCTTGCCCAAACTTTTAAGAACAGTGTCCATATTTTGAAGATATTGTCCAGTTAAACGGTTTATTCATTGGTCGCAAACAAGATTTTTATGTGTGTCACCCGATTTTGAAGTCCGGATTTTCGAAATTGCACGGTACAATTTTCAATTGATTAATAAAAAGTTGGAAAATTTTTACCATCCCTCACATTAACAAGGGAATTTTTTTTCCCCCTCAAATGTTTAGAGAGGTTTGAAGTAAAGAAGCATGAGTGAACATGGATTGCTGTTGCTTTACAAAAGTAAAGACAAATTTTGAGACAAATAAAAGGCTATCGATAATACTGTATAGCTTTCGATTCTAGATATATTGAAAAATAACTGAACATAACTTACGTCTTAACATAGATTTAAAAAACTCAGAAAAATTAACTGTGTTTTTTTTTTCATTAATTTTATTATTATTATTGATGTTTCTTTTTCCTGTTGAAAACAGCAATGAGATTCATCGGCTTTTTTGTCTTCAATAAGATTTGCTGGCTGGTATTCACCCCAAACACACGCTCCCACATCTTTAAAAGTGTAAAGAAATTAATCCTTCATCTGATTTCTCGAATTTATTCATTTTTACACCTACTTCTCTTTTTTTTCGTTTCGATTGCAATACCGGAAAATAAATTTTTTCGGTAATCTGAACCCCAATTCACGCTCAGAAATCGCGTTTTTCTGCCGTAATCGCATGAATGTTGATTTATTATCATATGCATGGTACATTTTTTTATAGAAATCTTTATCTTTTGGATGAATTCAATTAGCTATATTGTTCTAATAAGATTATTTAATTCCTTAAAAACGTTTCTTATACATAGTTCAGTCACATTAATGTGACCGCCTGTCAAAAGCCAGAATAACCACCTTTGGCAGAGAGGACCATATATATATATAGAAAGAATATACGTAACGATTGAAATGCTTTCCGATGCCCTAGGACATCCTTTATAAACACTCCACTGGAATGTGCTGCCACCTGCCTTTTGTGATTGGTTATTCCACGTTGAAGTCGAAAGTAGGTGGTGGTCACATTAGTGTAACTGGACTGTGTATTTAAAAAAGAATGTTCTATTATACTGTTCGCGTGACTTTAAATATTAGCATGAGTAATTTGCTGAAAATTGCATTATTTTTTGGAAAAAATAAAATAAAAAGAACTGATATCAACTTCGAAAATCTACAAGAAAAAGATAAGAAAAAATGTGTGTTTCAGTTTAAAAAGCTAAAATTGTGTTGTGCTGTGTAATTATGTATTAATTTTATGTAGAGATAAAGTGTAACAATATTTTTAAAGCTTTTAAGTATTTTTGCAAAATGTAGTAATCCTCATCATGATTGGCGCAACAGCCCGATGGTGGGCCAAGGCCGTCTGCCTACTGGAAGATTTCGAAACATGAGTAAAATGTAGTAACATCTATTGAAAATTTTAAATAGCAATTAAAAACTTGTAATTGTTAAAAAAGTTAATGTGAAGCGGCTGTTTTTCAATTTTTTAGGTTTTAAACATTGATTCCCAAAGTGTCCCCCCCCCCCCCTCCCCCACAAAAAAAGTTCCTGAATACTGTCATTGGCTACAAGAAGTAAAAACAGATACATTTTCTGCAATGTTGATTTATTGCAATACTATGTTCTCTTTAAGTACTATGGGAAAGCAAGACCTCAGCAGGCATATAAAATCAAAACGCTATTATAAGTAAAAATGAATCAAAAAGTATGAAATCAATTTTTATATCACCTGAGCAAAGTACTTTATTGAATAATCGCCCATCTACTTTCAAAAATATAAATCAACTATTACATATTTTTTTTTTTTTTTTTTTTTTTTTTTTTTTTTTTTTTTTAATACTGAAAAAATTACTGAGGCAGAAAGTCTATGGACTTTGCACTGTGTAACAGAACATTTATCATTTAGATTAAGTTTAAGAACTATAGTACCAGAAAGATTTGTTTGATAAATAAAGCTCTCTGGCTCAAATATTTCTTGTGTTCTATTTTAAAATTATAGAACTTGGGAAGAAAAAATGTAAGTTAATTTAATAAATAAAACAATGGAGCCTAAAACACTTATTTTGAAGACATATTTACCCTATCTAGTAAATAGAAGAAATTTCGGTCTTGAGCACTTTGTATGAGAATATTTGCATTTGAATATATTATTGTCTAATACTGGCAATTGCTAAAACCTTTCCTATCTTATTAAATTTTTTCTCATCTTTAATGCTCAATATCTATGCGGTACCAAAAGGAATAGATAGCTTCTTCATGTTGGCTAAGTGATGCAAGTGAATGTTTTAATAGATTCTGAAGAACTTGGCCTTCTTGTAATTGGCAGATGCCTTTTACCGTTTGTTTAATCTTCAAAGTATGAGTTTTGAATTACTGTTTCATTTCTTCTTTCGTGACGCAATTAGAATGATCAGGATTGTAGTTTGAAATTTGGATGAGAATGTTTCTTTTTTCTTCGGATGATATAACCTTCGGCCTTCTATAAATGGCAGGTAGTTTAGTGTTTTAAATTTTAAAAATTGTCCACCCGCCTTTCTCTTTGCTCAACTTTTGTCAATTGCTTTATGCGTTTTGCCACATTGAATGTATTTAAATGTTTGGGCTATACATGAAGTACTAGAGTATGGATTTCCTCGTTGCTCGCAGGCAATGGGATTTTTGCGTGTGACTGTTTGATGTGTAAAAGAAAAACAGTTATAGCATTATCGTGGTTTATTAAAAAATTAAATAAAATCTTTCGACGAGTTAGTCATAATTTGGCGTGTTCTGATAGTATTGCTTCTAATATAGTGACCAGTACCGATGCAGATATGTTTGTGAGATTTCATTATTTATAAATCTTCGTAACTCTGTAACATGTAAGTCCTTTTTTGTCTTCAAGTTCGGCAGCCTATTTTAAAGTTTTATGCCAATCAAAATGCTGCGGATCAAGAAACGCAGCATGTTCTCAAATTATACTTTCTAAGCAAGCTATATTGGGTAGGGCCAATTTTTTTAATAGCATCATAATGTTTTGTTGTTATTAATAAATTACATTGTCTAGCAATGAGCGTGTTGTAGATATGTTTTAATGTTGTGAGCTTAGAAACGAGATTATCTTTTAAGTTGTGCGTTGTGAATTACTATGTTTCGTACTGCGAATATGATTTAAAAAAATAAATAAATAATAAAAAAAAAAAAAACAGACAGAATGTCATGAGACACACACTGGAGATTTGTGAGAATATCTTGATTCACTTTGAAATGTAGTTCTTCTGCAGAAGTTCTTAAAAATTGAGTTGAGCGCATACACCGCCATTACATCTATAAGGAGCAGACTACTCAAAATAGAGCCTTCTTTCGTGCTTTAAAAAACAATGACAAAATTCCAAGAGAGAAGAAATAGATTATTCACTTGAGATAAAGATTAATATAATTCAAAATATAGAAAAAAATATAGGGTGATTATAAAAAAGTTTCTCGATATATATGCCACTAACTATCATACCTTTACAGAAACTGAAAAAAAATTTGGTTTGAAGTTATTTTCAGGTAAGCTCAAGAATCTTTTGTTAAATAACTGTTATTTTTTTCATAAACACTATTCTTTTATACTCAAGAATCATATAAAAAAAAAACAATTAAACTTTAACAATTACAGCTATAGTCACAGAATTTTGAAAAATTTCAAACGGCAATACATACTTTTTTCTTTATTGATAAATGATTTTCTTACAAAAAAAAAAAAACAGAAATAGCGTTGGAACGGTACCTTTAACACAAAAATCGCCGGGGCTAACAGACTAAGAAGAAGAATAAAAACAGCCAATAATTATAAAGAAGCAACAGAAAGCAAAACATTTTAATGCGTTTCACAAATTTTCTATGTGACCTCTATCACACACGATGACACTTTGCATTCGGCAGATAGTGAATACCACTGAAGCACATACCATGACAAGAAGAATCTGATGGCATATTTCAGTTTGCGGATTAAATGCATACACTTTAGCTTTCAGGTATCTCTACAGTGAAATGGTCTATCTGACATTGTATGGATGCATGATGCATTCACATGTAGGGATCCCCATTTGGATGCCAAATATGGGGTTTTCTGTCAGATGTTTCTTAACACAGCAAGTTGATGACAGATTTATCTCCCGCCATTTCACGTTTTCGAGGCTACCAAAGTCCGTGGATGTCTGGAGTCTGGTCTGTAATTCTGAGAAAATTTAGGTTCTTGGTTGACTTTGGTTGGCTGATTTTCAACTACTTGGGACAAAAATTTCACTTAGCAGGAAGGATTTTTCCACCCAAAAGGTGGACTACCTTATTTGGTGATTTATTTTCCACTTATCGCCAAAAAATTACCAAACTGTCTCGTTTCCAAAAATGTATTTTGGCCCAGAAATCTTTTACAACACAAAAGAAAATGGTTATTTGGACACAATTTGAAGAAGGATGGAGTGAAGCCACTTTTTTATACAGCTTTATAGTACTGGAGGAGAAAATTTGGGAGAAAAAAGTTTCGATTAGTTAAGGAAAATGGAAGAGAAAGTTCGTCGATTGCTTCATTTTGATTCGATGGGAAAATAAGGTTTTATTTCCCATAGGAACGAGGAGAGTTTTATTTGAAAGTAGATTATTTTGATATAAATAAAAATATTTTGTTTAAACGTAAAATTAATGCCTTTTTATGGAATATTGATAATTAGTTCTTCAAAATTATGAATTTGAATTAAAAGCATTTTGAGAAGAAATTAACCAAATAACCGCAAATAATATTCAAATCTGTATTGCTTTATACTTTTTTTATCATTTCTATTATACTTTTTGTTTTGCTAAGCAAATAGGGAATAATAAATAAATAAATATGAAATTTTTAAATGAAGCTGATATTTTGGCTGAACAGAGTTTATGAGCTAAACTGAACTGAAATCAACTATATTGTATTTTTAATTTGTCTTAAGCACATGTGGTCGTAAGTTTTTATCATGCCGTTCTTTTTGAAAAAATCAGCATCTTTAAAACGGAATAAGGTTTGTTATGAGTTCAAATATTATTGAAATATTATTCCATTTTCTGTTTTTTTGCTATTAAATTTGAATTGGCAATTATATATGTTTTTGTTGTTGTTTTTAAACTATTTAGCATTAAACTTCTCAAACATACAGTGAGCCATAAAATTGAATATACACCTCTAAAACTTTTAGACTTCTTCTAATTACAAATTAAATATTGATTTAAATAGATAAATTTTTTTTATCCTAGATACTTTAACCTCTGCTTTACCTTCCTATAATAACACAATTTTATAGTTAACTTATTTATTACAAAAAAAGTTAAGCGATTCGAAGAAAAGATAGAAAACCATGCCACAAAATTGAGTATACACTTCTTATATTTGTAAATTATGCCACCCCTTTTTTTAGTTTCAAATTTTCTTTAAAGAGTTTCAGGAGTAACTGCTGCTTATAACACGTGCTATTGCACTTCAACGCTTTTAAATAGTATTTTTTCTCATTAAAAATCGTAAAATGAGCTCTCGTAGAGAAACTACTGAATCTGAGCGTTTATTGGTTGTAAAATCGTCGAAAGAGGGCAAATCTCTTCGAGAAATCGCTTCGTTGATTGGTGTAACTCATGGTTGTGCCCAAAAATTAATACAGAAGTATAAAAAAACTGAATCTGTGGCCAATATTCCTGGAAGAGGACGTAAAGAAATACTGAGTACTACAGCGAAGAGGAAGATCATTCACTCAGTAAAGGAAGATCCGAGGGTGAGTGCCTCTAAACTAGCTTTATCGATGTCCTCTACAATCGGGAAAAAGATCTCAATTGAAACAATTCAATGTACCCTTCACCAATATGGGTTTCATGGCCGTACACCAATACGAAAGCCACTCATCAAGTATGTGAATAGACAAAAGAGAGTGATTTTTGCCAAAGAACATCGTTTAAAGCCTATTTCTTTCTGGAACACTGTAATATTTTCTGATGAAAATAAGTTTAATCTTTGTGGAAGCGATGGACGATTTAAAATATGGAGAGAAGCTGGGAAAGCACTGGCACCTAAAAACACCATTAAGACAAAGTTCGGATGTGGATCTGTTCTCGTTTGGGGTTGCATGTCGGCTGGAGGAGTTGGAGAGCTTGCTTTTATTGATGGTATTATGGACAAACATGTATATTTGGGGATTTTAAATGATAACTTGAAAAAAGTGCCAGTTAGTTGGGACTTGGGTCAAGCTTCATATTCCAGCAGGACAACGACCCCAAGCATACAGCGAATATTGTGCAGTTATACTTGCTGTACCATTGCAAGAAGCAATTACACACTCCAGACCTAAACGTCATCGAAAATTTGTGGTCGCAATTAGAGAAAGCTGTACATGAGCATGAAATCACAAGCAAGGAAGTTCTCAAGAAGGTTCTGAGAGAAGAATGGGCTAAAATTTCTGTTGAAACCACTAAAACAGTAGTAGAATCAATGTCCAGAAGATTACAAGCTGTAATTCAAGCAAAAGGTTATGCAGCAAAATATTAATTTGTACGTTAAAAGGGAATTAATAAAGGTGTATACTTATTTTTGTGGTGTTGTTTTTCCTCTCGTCTCAGATCTTTTATTTTTTTTCGTAAAAAATAAATAAACGTAACAATTTTATAAGTATAGTACGGTAAAGCATAGACTAAAGTATATAAAGTAAAAAATTCAATCATCTTAAAGCAATATTTAATTTGTAATTGCAAAAAGTTTCTAAGGTGTATACTCAATTTTGTGGCCCACTATATTTTGGTTTTTATACATTTTAAATTTTTTTATAGTGAAAATTTTCTTTTGCAAAAAATAAAAGTCTATGCTAGCAATTAAGGGTAGTATGGACCAAGGAGCAAAATGAAACTTCATTGCCACCAACCAACTATGTTCTCTTCTGATTTTTGGAGTATGAACAAATGGCTAGAAAATTCAGTAAATTTCCTTTATCAATCCATTTTTAAAGTTGAATATTAAATGTACAAAACGAAATATATAATTTTCTCTTTAATAAAAATATAATTAAAAATTTTAGTCATAATTTTTCTTGAGTAATATTATCAGAACTCTATTTAAATTATTTCATATTGTTAACAAGGTTTTCATATGATATGCATCGAAAAATTCTAAATTTTAGGTGAGAATTTGTTAATGTTGTCAGAAATCTCAAAAAGTTTTATAAAAAATTTAGAAATAAAAAAAATTTTCTTTTAAATAATGACTTATCAATCTGTAAAATTCATATTCGAAAGGATTGATACTTTATATGAAGTTCAGTAATTATATTATTTAGAAATTATAGTTCTAGGGCTACTGATAAGTGTACCAAGGATACTATGGTAGAAAGAAATTGTGTGGTTTTGAAAGATTGATGAATAAAGTAAAATTATCCAATTGATTATCATAGTCATTGAAATTGAATTTTTTTTGGTAGAAATGCTACACTAAGTAATTTATGTATCCATTGTATCAAATTAGTTCAAAAATCATTCTGTGTAGTTTTAATCTGAAAATACTTTTTGGTACTTACGTATTAACGATACCTTGTTGGTTTTTAAGTGTCGCCAATCTAACAGCTACAGATTTGGCGGTTTTTAAGTGGTGCCAATCTAATAGCTGCAGATTGTTATTTTGTAGTGCTATGAAAATATGTATTTGGGATTTGCCTGAAACAGAACAAGATGCAATTTTATTTTTTCAGGAGCGAAATATTTTACCAAAACAACGAAAATGTCCCAATTCCCATGACATGAAACTTTATTTTGGTGAACGTAAGTTTTGGAAATGCAATTTCAGTCAGTGTGCGTATCGTGTGGGACTTAGAAAAGACAACTGGTTTGAGGGAAGCAGAATTCCATTTTGTACAGCTTTGAGATTCATATACTGCTGGTGCAAGGAGTTGACGTCGATTAAATTTTGTGAAAAGCAACTTGATTATTTGGAACAAAAATTTTTGAAAGCGTTTTGATTTTAAATGAAGTGTTTTATATATTTTATTATTTGGAACAAAAATTTTAAGTGTAGATTGGCTGCACTTAAAAAACGCCAAATCTGTAGCTGCGGTTGGCACGTGTGCTCTTTATTGGCGCAACTGTAGCCAAGGTATCGTTAATACGTAAGTACCTAATTTTTTTAAAATCCTATTCACCAAAAAATATTTAACTTAGAAAAAAAAAATTATCTGATTACAGTTAAACCATATTTCTTGACAATGTTGTGTAGCCAACGATATAAGTTTATTAAAGTATTCTCTACTGAAAACATATTTGTGCAGTACATTCAGTATTACCATTTCATTATGAGGCAAGATGATTATCAGGTATGAAATTTTGGCAGCATGTTTATGCATTGAGAAATGAAATCGTCATTTATCTGGAAGAGGAAAACTGATTAAAACGCTAGAAGTTTTAAAGATTGTTTGTTATGATCAAATTGAGCTACTGGTTGTTGTATTCGAGAAATGAAATATCTGGAATTTTCAACTCCGAGTAGTATTATCACCCCCCCCCTCTCCCCAAGGATGGAGCGTCCCACAAGTTGAGAATTAGTGTGATAAATCAATATGTAAATCACAAATAAATTTTTAATACAGAAAAAAAAATATATGCAGTAATCATATCAAAATATTTTTTATATGAATATTGATTTGTACCAGAAATGATTGCATTCATCCTTGCTTCTCCAGTGTTATATGACTAATGTTTTTTTTTAACTTAATTTTCAAATAATAATCCATAAATTGGAACATCAATATGAGGGTGTCTCTACTATAGCATGTCTCTGCGCCAAACCTCAGTTTTGTATGAAGTTGGCAGTTGTTGAAAGGCGATGATTGTCACGAAAGGCGATTTGGATCTATACTCATATAACAGCAATCTTATGTTCGGTTTTTACCATGTATTTAAATGGTGAAAACCGAGACTACTTTCTTGCCAACCTAATACTTTTCTTCTGAGATATATTTATTTATATTTATAAATATGTAATTCCAGTTTACTGATATACATCTTAATTTTTTATTGATCTCTTATAAGCTACTAAAGTTTATAATTTATGTTATCAATTTTCTTTAGTTTAAATGATAAAAATTTATTGTTTTTAAATTATGTGTAATATATGTTAATTTTACAGGATGAATCTGAAAATATATCAAAGATTAAAAGAAAGAAAGATGAGGAGATATCAAGTGATGAGGATTTAAGGTAAAATTTTCAATAATAATTCTTAACCCTATGAAATTTAAATGCATTAATTTTTTTAATGTATATTTTTTATGTGATATTTTCTAAAATATGTTTCAGTGATATTGCTTTTTATGTA
>BPLQ01009594.1:35201-59201 GCA_021605075.1 Caerostris darwini
TTGCTTTTTATGTATAAGTTTAACTTTTACATAAAAAGCAATATCACAACTTTTATGTTAGGTTATAACATTAAAGTTGTTGAAATTGGTAATTAATGCCCTTTCTTATCTGAATTTGTATTTTTGTTTAAAATCATGTTTATTCCACTTAATTTAATTCAAATGCTTGTGCTAAATTATACTTTGAAATATGATACATTATGGCAGTATTATATATATTATTGAATACATACAAATTCAATTTGGCATACAACATTTCTCTATGTAAATAGGTAAAAATTAAGTAATTTAAATTACTTTAACAAATAAATATTTGAAAATTTATGTTTATATATGTTAATAAGCATCATCATTTCATATTTAGTTTTTTTTTTTTTTTTTTACAAATTTTACACCATCAACAATTTTTAAAAATATTTCTGAAATAATATCAAAGGCAAAGTTTTAAACATATCTTTAACGAATTTTTCAGTTAATATCGCACCATAGTTTGAAAAAAAAATTCCTTAAATTTTAGGCGATACATATTGTTGGATTTTGACATTTGTATTTTTTTTCCTAATTAGAAAAACTTAATAACTCTTTGTAAATCATTTTATTTTTATGCATGCATTAGTTGAATATATGTAATGAAGTTATTAAAGAAAAAGTTAATTTTTTGTGTATAATTTGGTTTAGAAGAAAAACTTTCTATTCACATATTGTTATTAGAAATATTATTAAATAAACCTGTAAAAACTATTATTTCTAATTAAATTAATAAAATAAAAATGTTGGTAAGGTCAACAATATTTCCACTTGAATATTGATGTCTTTGAGAACCTTGCCTTAGGTTGAATTTAACGAGACTTCCAATTTTTCATCTTTTTTCTACCATCCCGAATTTCTGTAATTCTTAAATTTATGTCAGAATTTCATGTTTTTTATTCTAAAATTTAATTTTTTGATGCTTAAAATGTGTTTCTAAAAAAATCATCTTCAAAACATTAATCAATTCAAGTTGCATGATATTCTCCCCATCTCATTCTAATAATACAATGAGTATCAAATGCTGTGCTAAGTTATTTGACATCAAAAAATGCTTTTGATTTCTCAGCAGCACATAATGTATTTCTGCATAAAATTAGGTTGTTCAGACTTGAGTATTGGTTTGCCACAGTAATTATTTTAATTTAGTTTAAATCTAGTAACAGTGTTATTGAATATATTATTTGTTTTGATTGATATTTTGTTACAAATACATGATCAAGATTGCCTAATTTATAGTACAGTGTATTGGCGAAAAAGTTAAAATATGTAGTTGTTTATAATGATAATCATTCATGTACAAGTTCTAATTAATTAGTGTCTCAAGAACTGCAATACATTCGCAATATGTATACATGACTTGTTCTTGTTATTTTTCGGTTTAGGAAAAAACAGACATGCTGAAACACATTGGAACTCAAAAGTATAAAAATAATTGCTAAGTTATAAAAATGAAAAATTGTATGAATTTTTGTAGAGAGGCAAATAGGCAGAAAGTGATAAATACCAAGTGTTTGTTTTCAGAATTTTTACTAGAGCAGCATCTGCCATTAAATTTGTTTGACCATGCTGCTTCAGTGTTTCAGAAAATATTCCACAATAATATAATTGCTATAAAAAACCCTTCCACCAATTAAAAAGAACTCTATGATTATATCTCAAGGAGCATAGAATGCAAGAAATCTTTATATTTTTTAAAAAAGAAACTACTGATTTTGCATTATAAGAGGTTAGCAACTCTCAATTCAGGTTTTAAATGCAATGTTTTTTAATTTTCAGTAAGTTATTTATAGGAAAATACTTATAAAATGTTAACTAGTAGGAAATATAAATATTTTATATGATTAAAAAGTTCTAGTAAGGAACCTTCTCCACGTCTTGAGATTTTAACAAATGATTTTTAATGAATTCATGATATAGATTTATTTAAAAAAAAACGTGGCTAATTTTTTTTCTAACATAATAGTGAAATGGGGCCAATTTTTCAAAAATTGGATTAGAAAAACAATATTACTAACCATTCTTCTCTAATAAAATGAAAATCATTGAAAATGATATCAAAATCAACGCTGACTGGTAGAAAAAATGGTCTTAAGAAAATGCTTTTCGACCAAATTAACAAAAAGGACATAAAAGGCAGGAAAAGAAATTAAAAATATTTATATTTATGTATTTTAGTTTTCTTTATTTAATCATTTAATTTATTATTTTACTAGTGGAAATGATATTGGTTATGTTGAATCTTCGTCTGAAGAAGAAACCGAACAAGAAAGAAAATTGAAATTTGCCAAAAAGTATATTGAAAAAATTAGGGAAGAAGGTAATAGGATTTTCATTTTAATCATTGTTAATGAACTTGTCTTTTGATTTTTGAAATTTCTTATTAAAATGGCTTTTTATTTTATTTTTTTTGTCAAAAATTGGAATACATTTTTATAATATTGAAATTGTATTTCATGTATTGTTTGCTAATCTAACTCAATTAAAAAATAATTAATTTTATTATTAATTAATAATTATTGACTATTAATTATTAATTAATGATAAAATATTAATTGGAATTGAGTTAGATTAACAAACTATTAATTACTAACTTTATTCAATAGGATTAAATTTATACGATTTCCTATTCTAATAAATGCTCTACTACTTCTGCATTAGTTTCTTTGTTTTAATAAATACAATAGTTTAAATATTTTAATAGATGTTTTGAAGACAATTTTTTCACAATTCTCAAAATTTCTTGTTATAAATTTTAAGTATAATTTAGTTAAAGAGTACTTTTTAAATATATAAACAGATTCACAGATTTATAGTTGTAATATTCATATTTAAAATATAGCTTTCTTAGAAGATAATTTTTATTTATAGAAAAAGACTCTTTATTTCATTAACATTATACTTTTAAAAATAATAAAATGTTAATAAAATATCTATGTTTTTAATTCTAACATACTATTTATGTTTTTAGAACAAGAAAAAGGAGAAGATGCAATTTCTCAAAGATTAAGGGAAGAAGCTGTGAGTGTTTTTAGTTCAAAATGATATTTTTATTTAGATATATTAATTTCTTTGTGACACTTTTTAAAAAATGAATAACATTCTAAACATAATGCTTGTTTGTAATAGTCATTGAAATTTTTTCTTGCACTTGCTTTTAAAATTAAGAGAATGTGCATTGTCGATTTTCTCAAAGTATGAAGCCAAAGGCAAAACTAACACTTCTGAACCTAAATACGAATTTGCTGGCTACATAAGCTCATAGATGTATCTGGGCAATGTATGTATAGATACAGACTTTGTTAGAACACGTAACAATTTCTAGTTTTGCTTGCTCACACCATCTTGTTATTAAATTTTGTTGTTTTCATTTTTGCAAAATTTGGTGAAATTCAAAATCAAATAATTAAAATAAGTAACCTTCAAATCTATAGTGCAGATTACAATAGACTTAAATATGATATCCAGAATGTATTTAACTATACATGCTGTACTTTTATATACATACATATAAAATTATTACATATACATACATGCTGTACTTTTTGTTCGATATTTCCATATCTGTTATAGACCTCCTATCACTGATGAGCCATATATAGACCATGCTTGTTTGCTACAATTATTGTGTGGCTATTTATTTGTTATATTTAATTTTTTAATTATCTCAGTCTGCAGCCATAATTTTATTACAATCTATTCAATAATTTAAGATATAAACAAAGAAAAATGAAAATTCTTTTAATTTTGAACACTAATGTTTATTAAGCAAATTTCATTCAGAATTTGGATAAAGAAGTATTTAAATATAATTTATTAAAATATATATTATTAATATTGAAACATTCTATAATTTAATTTGCTTGAGTTTCTTATTTGAATTAACTGTATATTCTGTGATAGATGAATATTTATATTTTTTTTATTTATATTTTATTTATTTATATATATTTTTTTATTCTTTCAGTTAGACCAACAGGGAAAATTTATTAAAGAAAAGGCTAATGAAGTAAGTAACTTGCCAATGCAAATTTATATTCTTCTCATGCACAGCCAGTTTCTGGCCAAGGCTGTCTCAGTTAGTTTCCATCAGCAAGGCATCCTGACACTGAAGCCAATATGAGATCTGTCTTGTTTTTTCTGACTGAGATTTATAAACAAGATCATTTTTCTTTTTTTATGGAGTAGTGCTGTTATAGCCTTATGCCCAACCCCCTGGTTTGTCATTTGTTTCTTCGTGAGTGCTATTTAGACTGGAACCTATGGTTTAAAGTAAATTCCAAACTACTATTAGCACTATTTTGACTTGAAAAACATGGTACCAGAGTGCTAGCAATTTATTGATTAAAATTAATAGATTAGCACTCCAGCACAAGCGCCAGAGTGCTAGTCACTCGGCCACCAGGACAGACAAATTTATACTATGTTAAATATATTTTATGTTTTATTTTTATTTGAGTAGGTTTATCCACTATTTCTAACAGTGCATAGTGTTTATTTACACTACTGATATTTTCTCAAAAATTGCACTAAAAAAAAACACGAAACTTTCCATGCTCATTTTTCATTTCTTTAATCTCTGGAAATGAATTACCTAAATTACTGCTAGTTTAAGATCTCTTTTAAAACAGAATTCTCTGATTTTGAAAATTCTATTTCTTTGAATTTTTTTAATTAAGAATTTTTTTCATAACTTTTGGGGTTAATTGTGTAAAGTAAATAAAATCCAATTTTAACACAACTGAAGCACTCTTTAAACTTGTAAGTAAGCAACATTTGTTATTGTATTTTAATCAATAAATTGCCATTTGCCAATTTATATTAATTTCTGAATTTTACTTAAATTTTGATATTTTTTGTCAAAATAGTCTTCTTTTGTTTTAAATTTTTAATCTTCCTTTATTTTTAATTAATTTGAATTAGCAGTGTATCTGTGTATTATTTAATGTAATTTTTTTTTTTCACATTACAGTATGAAAATGCTATTCCAGAAATAGTAGCTGTTTTTAGGCAGCCAGCAAGTATAACAGCTATAGTTGTATCATCATCAGAAAAATTTTTCTTCAGTGCATCTAAAAATTGTTCAATTGTAAAATGTAAGTTTTCTTTAATATTTGTGTTCTATTTATGTAGTTTTATTAAAATATTTTTCCACTGCTTAACATGTGTATTGATAAAATAAAAAGAAAAGAAAAACATGATATTTTTAACTGTTTTTTATCATATTCTTACATTTTTATTTTCCAAGAATTATCAGTTTTTCAAGAATTACACTTGTAGACTGTCAGTGTCGTACACAATTGTATATTGCATTGAAATAAATTATTATAAATTTTTTTAATCTAAACTTTTATCAATTTGTTTATTCTGATTGTTTATTTTCTTATTTAAATACTTGAAAAATATTACCTTTATTTTATCTATAAAAGATATTAATCTAAACATTCTTCTTTGAAATCAATTACAATTTTAAATAAGATTCATTTACATTTTAGGGAGTATAGAAGAAAAAAGAAAATTAAAATTTATACCAGGTGGGAAAAAAGGCACAGAGGGAACTCATTGTGGTCATACTGCTCATGTGCTTTCTTTAGCACTTTCATCAGATGATAAATATTTGGTAAGATATTTATAACAATTTTTAAAATTCAGTTTTTTATGAATTTGATTTGACAGTATAATTCATTGTAATTAATCGGACACAGTTGCATAAATATCTTTCTTCCCTTGAACTGCAAATGTTCACCAGTCTTCTTATGGAAGATCCTTTTCATTGAGTAATAAGTAAAGGAATTTTTAGAAAGATTGTCCTTTACACTTTTATGAATTTCTTATTTGATTATATATGTCCTTGCTTTAAATTTACCTATAGACGGTTTCAGGTTTTAAAAGTTTTGGGACCCTTAATTGACTTTTAAGAAATCAAGAATATATTTTTCTTCTAAAGTATCATTTGCACTTTTTTAAAAATTATATTTTTAAGACAGTTAAGGGGCAATTTCTGAGACAAACTTTGTTTTTTTATATAAGATAAATTTACTAAGTGAAAACCTTGATTTCCAGATGCTATGTTGTTTATTACATATGTCATTTTTTAAAAGAAAAAATTAGTGTTAGATTGTATAAAAGTTTATAACTTGTATAACTGCTGCAATTGTATTGGTACCCAAGTAGTGATTTGATGTTTTATACCTAAGCAATGTTCCATGTTGTATTTTCCAAGTTCGAAAAAAAAATAATAATAAATATTTTCTTTTACTTTTTTAAAAAGTTTCGTTACATTTTTATTGTTTTAGTTAAGTATTAAATTTATATTTCAATGAATAAATAATTAACTTTAAACAATTTTAAAGCTATTTCTATATTTTAATAATTTTTTATTCATTATATTTTTTTCAGTTTTTTTGCTTGCTATTTCATTACATGCTTTAACATTATTAAAAATTTTTATAAACAATTTGAAGCTTCTTTTATAGAGGTTCAATCAAATTTGAGTTATAACATCAAAAAATAAATAAGTTAATAAAATAATGTTATTAATGTTATCTAAATATCTATCAATATCTGTTTTGCATCTTACTTTTAGGCATCTGGTTGTCGGAATAACATTATACATATCTGGGATGCTGACACATTAGAGCTTTTAAAAACATTCAAAGGTCATAAAGGAGCAATCACTGTAAGATTTATAAATATTTTTATTTAAAAATTTGTAATTGGAATGCATATTTATTTTACTAAGCATTGGTGTATTTTTTGTTAGAATACAATTTTATCTTTAAGTATTTTTGTTTATGTGTGGTGTTTACTTGTTAATGCTGTTCAATGGCTTTAAAATTTGAATAATTGATATTTTAAGTACATTATGCTTTTTTTTAAAAAAATGCAATTATTTCTTAAAATGTTTAAAATTGAATGCTGTACAGATATGCATCAGGAAACTTTATAGCTTTTATTTTCAGTATATTTCTCTAAAACAATTGAATGAAAAATCCAAATATTTTTTACCATATAGAATATTAATCAAAGCATAATCAACTCATATTTGCTTTAAAAAATTGTAATTTAAAAGAAAATTAAATAATGATAAGTTGACATAGTGCATTTTTTGCCCCATTTTAATAACATTAAAATAAAATTTAGTACTGTCACATAACTTCTTAAAAAACTGTGTTGCAATTTTTGAAAATAGTAGCACATTAGCATTTTATTATGTTTCTTTAAATATTTCTAAAGAGTTTCATGCACGAAGTAACAATAAAATTGCAAAAGGATTGAGAAAAAATAATATTAAGCACACATTTAAATTTTAATTCATAACAAGCAATAAATTTTATTATTGCTTAATTTAATTAATAATTAAAATATTATTAATTATTATTAATTTTATTATTTTTATTTTAATTCATAACAGCATAATTCACCATTTAAAATTTTATTAGTTAAAATTATATTTTTTACTTCCTAATTCTCCATTATATTTTTGAATTAGGAATGTTAAGTTTTTAATTAATTTTTAGAATCTAAATTCTTCAATTGCATCATGATTTTTCTTTGTTATCAAGCATAGCTATATTATAAGAGCTTATTGTATTTTAATTTCATTGATTGTAAAATTCAAGCATAAAAGATTTTATTAAAAATATTTTTTAAAATGAGTGGTGATTTTATAATATAAATTTCTTTTTCTTAATTTCCCCCATGTTTTAGGGTCTTGTTTTTCTAAAAGGAAGCCATGAGTTAGTTAGTGCATCAGATGATAAATTAGTGAAATTATGGAATGTAGATGAAATGTGTTATATTGATACAATGTAAGTGATATATAAATTATGATTATTGATATTGATAATTATTCATATTATCATCAATATAATATCATTATAATGATATTTGCGCATATTAAAAAATTCTTTTTTTAATTTCTGTTTTTAAATATAAAAAATACAAAGATTATCAGGATTATAAAACATTAAATAAATGAATTTAAATAAAATTAATATACAATAATTTTTGAGGAAATATAATTAAAATTTCAAATATTAGTATTTGAATTTTTAAAAAGTACTTTTATAATAAGCAGTATATTATATTTAAAAATAATCCCATTAAAATTGAAAATATAACAATTTGCATTAATAAATTTTTCTCCATAAATTTGCAGTTTCAAGAGGAATTAATATAAAGTCGTCTTATAATTTTCATATGTTAGATATCATTTCTTTTATTTTTGTATGGGATTATTATTTACAATTTAATTGATTTTCATAATGAAATGTAATTAATTTTTATAATTGGGTAATTTTAATAAAATTTTGTTAGTTAAATTTGTAAGATTATGTGATTTAAAAAATATTGTGTTGACTAATTTTTAAAAATATTTCTATAAAATGCAAATTAAAATTTTTTTTACTAGTAAACAGCTTCTATGTGAATATTTTTTTTATTCTGAATGATACAAGTTTCATAGAAAGATTAAAATAAATGGAAAATAATTATATATTTTCTTTTCAAATTTAATAAGGATAAAATGATATTGAATGAATATTTAGTTTGGAAAAGTTAGGAAGTGATTATGATATATTTTAATATTTGCTCTTTAACAATATTATAGTTGTGTATGAAAAAAAGGTGTTATGAAGCTGGAATAGAAGCTAGTATCGGCCTCAATTTATAATTATAGTAATTTTAACTAAATAGTTGTAATGCTTTCTAACTTTTGCAAAATTTTGTTCTACTTTAAAATAATTTTCAGTCAGATGACATTTCTTTTTTTAACTATGCTATTGAGTTTGATAATTTAAATTCTCTAATAGAGGTGGTCATGAAGAGGGAGTGACTGGTCTTGACAGTTTTTCTACAGAATCAGCCATTACATGTGGTGGACGAGATAATTCTGTAAGAGTATGGAAAATAGTAGAGGACCGTCCAGTTGCGTATAAGGGTTCTGGGTATGTTTGTATTTGACCATTAAATAGTGACAATTGTATATGAATGTTTCCCTTTTTATTTAAAACTGATATTAAACATCTATTTTGGGTCAAATAGGATTAAACATATATTTAAATTAAAATATTGTTGTTGGATTTTATTTAATTTAACTTCTATTTATAGATAATTTCTTTATCTAACTAATTAACTTTACATTGACTAATTGTAGTTTATTGTAATAAAAATAGTTAATTATTTTTCATTTGACTGTACTATATTTTTAATATTAATTGTAATTCAGTGAGCTTGAAAATATTAGAAAAACTACATATAAGATTCCTCTTAGGAATAAAATGTACCTTTTTCTTTAATTTATGTTTCCATATTCAAATTTAGTTATTTTTTTTTTTGTATATGGGACCTCTGATGCCAGTAGAGGTTGGGTCATAAAGACTTTATCAAAGCAAATTTTGAATTGCAGAATAAAATACTTGTTTAATATCTCGATAACTCACTATATATACATATAAGATTTACTACTGTGCCCAAGCCTGCACATATTAATATATTATACCATACTTAATTTTGTGTATATAGTTCATTACAGTCTGACAATTTGTGATTTAATGATGTTTGATTTTCATACCATGAGTGTGTGGGGATATATATGCCTAATTATTAGTGACTCGGCAAGTAGCCAAGTCAGACTGATTCCAAAAGAATGGCATCATAAGAGAGGAAATGTCATTAAGAAGGTTTTTAATTGCAATAAAAATTTTAATTGTTAAAGTTTCAGATAACACAGTATTAAAAGAAAAACTAGACTAAAAAATTCCTCACTAGCTATTATATTTTCTTGTTTCAAAGCAGCTTTGCGCAATATATACCTGATGAGCATTCCTAGCAAATTATCAATTTGTCCATTTTCGCTGTTTAACCAGATGTTTACCATTCAACACTATCTGTGGTATCGGACTTATAACTATCTGCAACTCTCTTATAAGCAACAATTTTAAAAAGAATTATTCATTGTTTAAATATTAAATATTTATTTAATGCTTTAACATAAAAAAAAAATAATTTATTGGTATGAGTTTTATTAGTTATAATCTTTTAAATGCAATAGATAAAATTAGAAACAGTATTTTTCTGTTATGTGATAAAAAATTCAAAAAATAACATTATCACAGTTGCTTTTTATTGTGCTTATTAATTTTATTGTTAAGATAATTTTTATAATTTTATAGTTTGTACAATTTAACGTTTCATGTTTTTTAGTGCTTCCTTGGACTGTATTACTGGATCAAGTTTTCGAACCTTTATTTCTGGTGGAGATGACGGGTAATTATTTTCATACTTTGTAATATTCAAAATAGTTAATAAATATATTGCTTATATATATTACATTCTAATTTGTGAAAATATTTCTATAAACAGCATATAAATATTGATTACTAAAACCAACAACATTAATTAATAAATCAATAAGATAATTGAAGAAATTATTTATTAAATTATGAATTGCACCTCATGTGTAAAAAAAGTATTTAAAAAATGCTAATTTTTAATGTGCAAAAGATTTATTTTTAAGTTTCAAATGCCTTGTTTACACCTTCCCTCTTTTTCTATTTTAAAATTGTACTAATGTGAAATTATTTTTCAGGGCACTTCTTGCATGGGCAAATGAAGAAAAAAAGAAACCAATGTTCAGAGTTCCTATGGCCCATGGTGCAGATCCAGAAACAAATCTAGGAAACTGGATTATATCCTTAACTACTTTACCAAACACAGATCTTGTTGCTTCTGGTAATATCTTAATTATTTTTATTATTTCAACTAATCTGTTTCATGCAGATATATATGTAATCACTTGCTCATTAACATATTTTAATTATATTAACACACCATTTCATACTTGCTTATCAACATATTACATATTAAAAAAAAAAAAAATTGTTTTTTTATATTAGCATCAAAAATCCAAAATTTTATTGTATTTCATCTTTTTAATATAATATATCTTATCTTTTTAATATATATATAATTATCTCAATATCTTTTTATATTGTTTTTGTATCAGTAATGAAATAATTTAAATTTTGTTTTTATTGTTAATAGTTTAAAATTATTTATTTATTATTATTAAGTTATTTTTTGGGGGTGCCTGATGTCCGAGTGGCTAGTGCTCTGGCCCTCAGTATTGCAGGTTTTCGGGTTCGAATCCCGGCGATGCCACCTATGTTTTGTAGTGGTTGGAAGTGGTAGTGATTTGAAATTCACTTTGAACAATATCCATCACCAGTCTAATATGATTGTAGAGCATTATGGGTGTAATGCTACTTACGTCCGTAGTATATCTTCAAGTTACACAGGGCCCCTTGGTAGTGCTAAATGAATAACAACAGTGCAGTTCTTGCTTATGGCATCATACTAACTGTCTCTGTATTGCCAGCAGCATTAGAACAATAGTTTTAAATTTAAGTAATTTGCCCTTACTTAATTTTCATTTCATTTCAAATTAACAATACAGGAATATTGAGTTTATTGAAGTTTATGTATAATATGCATATTCATATTTTACTAAAATTCACTTTCTTAATTTCAATCTTACTGTTTTAAAACTATGCTTTTTTTTTTTATCACATCTGTCTAACATTAATGATTTTTTTATGTTATTATTAATCTTTTAAAAATTTACAGTATTTGTAGCTTTCATCCACTCCTACACACATTCTGGCACAGTCATAATATATATCTTTTAACATCTATTGTAACATTTGCCATGGTCTTTTTGTTACATATAATGCAAAATTCTGACTGTCTCAATTTTAATAAACATATAATTTTTATATTCATGCATTTCAAAAAACAATATTTAAAAATATAATTTTTTTTTAATCAAAAATTGCAAAAATTATTTAAAAAAAAAAAAAAAGTACAGTATTATAAACTGAGATAATAAATATATAAGAGAGATATTTTTTTGTGTGTTTTTAAATAAAAATTTTGAAATTTTTTTTCTTTAACAGGCTCAAAAGATGGATTTATAAGATTATGGAAACGTGATGATAACAAACATTCTCTTGTTCTTATTTCCAGAATTCCTGTGGTAGGTTTTCAAATTATTATCTATGATTTTAAATATTTTCTAAATTTGTGACTAACTTATTACTAATTAATCCAATTTGTATTTTAATTTGAAACTCTGTATTTCTAAACCAGTGTTTACATCTAATTCAACTTGATTTAAAAAAAATAAAAAAAAATTTGAAAAAGCATTCTACATATTGAATTTACATTTCATTATGTAAATCATGCATTCTCATTACACAAAGATAGCAATCTATGATCATTAAGGATTTTTGAAATTGTTAGATTCAGATAGGTTTAGAAAATCTGTCAATTTTCACTAATATTAATTTAATTAAATTTATATTTTCTTAGTTTCTACATATTTTTATTTATAAGAACTCTTGTCACTTTGTAATTTAAAGTATTTTTTATTGATTTCAATACTTTAATTGCAATACATTATCTATTATAGATTGGTTTTGTAAATAGTTTGAAGTTTTCCTTATCTGGGAATTATTTAGTAGCAGGCATTGGTCAAGAACATCGGTTAGGCCGATGGTGGAGAATGAAAGAAGCAAAAAATTCTATTGTATTATATTCATGGAAAAATAAAAGCTGATGTGTTATATTTTGAAAATCCTTTTTATTGTATAATTATTAATCTAGTAAATTCCTTTTTTGTTATTTTTGATTAAGTATATAACAATATATGTGTGTGTATTAATTAGAGAAAAAATTGTACTAATTTTCTCTATTTTTAATCATCTCATTTTCTATAAGTGTTAATAATTTTGAAAATAAGTCTTCATTAAAAATTAAAATCACTAGTTTGAAATACCACTATTTTTTTAGCGTTTTTATAAGTGCTATATTTAAGCATTGAAAGTGATAAAATTCCATTTTAATAAAATTATTCTTATTAAGTTGCTGATATGATTCCTCTTTGTTCAGTTTCTATGAATAACATGATATTAGTAATTTTACTTTTATTGAAAAATATCAGGGAAAATAGCAAGTTTTAGACTAAAATGTTCAATATGATACCTACTACTCTACCAACTGTTTCCTCACTGATACTAAATGTTTTCTTTTTCCAAAGCATAATATTAAATTTTGATCCAGACATGATTTTGCTTTTAAAGAAAAAGGTGATGCCATCAAGTTATTGGAATTCCTCTTTTCTTGGACACACTACTATAAGTGATCTTACAAGTTTCAAGAATGAATAATATTAAGTTTGATATTTATAAATAAGTGCTTTTTAAAAAAAAACTGACGAATTTTTTGGGACAAGGATTTTAATTAGACATGATTTGTAACTCATTGTAGGCACAATTTGGCCAATCTGGCTTTTGTGCATTAAACAACAACAATTTATCTACCTACTACCCTACCAACTGTTTCCTCACTGGTACTAAATGTTTTCTTTTTCCAAAGCATAATAATAAATTTTGATCCAGACATGGTTTTGCTTTTAAGAATTTAAGTAATTTATGTTCAGTTTCGCATCGTGTAATTGTAAAAAATCTGAATTGCGAATGCTTCCTTTCAAATAGTAGATCAAATAAGATTTTGGTTTTTCACAAAACAAACTGTATAAACATGATTGATGTGGAATTTTCGAAACAGATTTCTTTTGTGTAGGCTGACTTCTATAAGACAATAGTATAACATCTATTTAAATTTGATGGCAATAGTCAATTTGCAGTTATAATAAAAGATTGATTGCAATGTTTAATTTGGAACAATTCATTTTCATTTGTGTTCTTATTTTGCTCAGGGCTTAAATTTTTTCTGCTAGCTTACTTTATAGCTTATTTTAAAAAATTGTATTTTCGTAATGAACTTTTTGTATCATACAACATAGCAATGCAAATTACATATTAAACAGATACTTTTGATTTTTGTTATTTGTTTTTACTAAATTCGTTTTTGTAATTGCCCAGGAACAGTAAAGGAAAAAAAAAGTTAAGAAAAAAATTTTTTTTTTCAGTCGGATGGTCCCTTTTTTTTCAGTCGGATGATCCCAGTGGACCACATTGTTTAATTTCATAAAATTGTAACATTATATGCATCTTTTATTTTAGTAGACCACAACTATATCAAATGATGTATATAATTAAAATAACAAATGTGATAGTGCACAATAAAATGGATATGCAGGTTGTAAAAATACAAACATGTTACTTGGAAATTATGCATAATACCCATACAGATCAAGTGTATTATCTCTGCTTCCATTGTGTGTAATGTACTCGATTGCAGGCCTTTCTGGGCATTTTATGTCCTATGATTACTTGACATCAAAGGGTTCAAAATTGAGTTATTTCCAATCCTAAATAATTAAAATTTCTAGTATTTTTTCTTTAGCCCAACTGCAATTTTGCACTAAATGAAAACTCATGCCAAATCACTGTTTGGCGTTATTTGCATTAAATCTTCAGCCCTCTTGTGCGCATTTGGGAAAAAAATTGAACACGAGTAAAAATAGTTTTATAAATGTAACACTATTTAATAAAGCTATTCATCAGAGATAATATTAGCACCAATTAGTTAGCCACCAATAAAATTGAGAGACTATATCTTATTTTTTTTTTCTCATCCCATTTAAATTTAAATATCCATTTAAATTCATTCATCTAGATCAAGTCTGTGAATCTGTGTAATCATGGGAAGGGGTGGGGGAGCTTCTGTTGTGATAGAGCATCCATAGGTAGAAGTCTGACTTGGCTCAGTGACGCTGAAGAATAAGGGCTGTGCCTTCTGGGAAGACTTTCAGGGGGAACTATTCTGCATTTGCTTATTGTAACAGGTGGGCTGAAAAGTTGGCTTATTGGCTAGTCTGTAAAATAATAGTAATACATAAAAGGGCAAACAAACTATGGACAAAGTCTTCTTTATCACAAGACATTTGATGTCGGCTTCTTCAGTTAAGGGTGATTTACTCTAACAGAGTTAGTTATATGTAATGCTACATTATAATTATTCTAACGATAAAGTAGAGTTGAAGTGGTTTGGTGGAATAATCTGCAACAAGTAACAACATGTATTGTATTAGAAAAGCCCAACAAGGTAATCTGACTAATCAGGCAAGAGGCTGAACATCATAAACGCCATCGAGTTCCACGTTTTTTGAAACTACCTACAAAAAAACCGCCAGTGGATTAAACTTCCACTCTAATGCTCACCAGCGGTGCGCGTTGCCACGAGTTGGGCAGAGACCATATCTGTGTTGTTGTGGTGACTAATTCTCTATCTGCGACAGATCGGGATGGGCACCCCTTGAGTAGTCTATGCATGGATGGAGGGAAAGGGGGCATCTTCTGCTGTGATGGAACAGCCGTAGGTAAAAGTTTGACTTGGCTCCGTAACTTGAAGATAAGCCACGGACGCGGAGTAACAATGCCCCTACAACGCTCTTCGATCCTATTAGGACCGGGACTTACGGTTTAAAGTGGATTCTGAACCACTACAAATATGCATGGCACCGCCGGGACTCGAACCCGAAACCTGTGGTACCGAGCGCTAGTCATTCAGGCCCGGAGAGCAAAGCGTATGGAGGAGGATATCTTCTGAATGCAAAAATTTATAAGTAAGAAACTTCAATAAATTATATAGAATATTTTTAAAGTAAAATATAGAATAAATTATAGTTTGAAAAAACTAAAAAAACACACTTTCAGAGTTAATCAAAGTAAAAAATAATTGTTAACATAAGAATAAGTTTACTGACGAAAAAATGAATGTCACTGTTCTAAAAGCGTGGGGTGCTCAATATCAATCGTTATAATTTTTCACTAGTTTCATTCCGAAATACAGAGTTAGTTTAAAAATGTCATTCAAAGCACCCAACGCTTTTAAAACAGTGACATTAATTTTCTCGTCAGTAATTTTATTCTTATGTTAACAATTATTTTTTAGTTTGATTAACTCTAAAAGTGGATTTTTTAGTTTTTTTAAACTATAATTTATTTTTTTACTTTTTAGTTTGATTAACTCTAAAAGCGTGTTTTTTAAGTTTTTTTAAACTATTAATTTATTTTTTAGTTTGATTAACTCTAAAAGCATGTTTTTTAGTGTTTTTAAACTATAATATTTAAATGAGGTTTCGGTACGGAGGACTGGTTCTTACAATAATTTAATTGTGAGTAAAACAAAGGCTAAATGCGAATATGTTGAGCCAGCCAGGATTCAGGGAATTCCAGGATTCCAACAGGGAATCTCCTAATCCGTTGTCAGGCGCGTTATCTGTTGTCCCACGTAGGTTTGAATGTCTGTAAATGTTTCTTTGCAGCTTAAATAGTGTGTATGAGGAGAAACAGATCTCCAGGGGAAAAAAGGATGCGCCGATCAAGATGACTTTTCAAAGGCTGTGTGTTTTAATCACTAATCCTGATGATCCTAATCATGATGAGATAATAAACTTATCAAAATATTTTATTGTCGTCGGTCCTTGATAAGTCTACAGCGTTTAAATTAAATCGGATCGCTTAAAGTAGGGCAAAATCGAGCCCAAAGAGTCAGTTACAAACATATATACAGGTGAAACTAACAAAAGCGTATTAAAAAAAGAGTTAAGCTGATTAACTTTAAGGTTAATAAATTGACGATGCATAAAACACTAAATATGATGCAAATTCAGATAAAAATGTATCGTATTTTATGTTTGTCACCTTCTGTGATTGTGCTTCACATGAATCTACTTCACGATAACCAAAGCGTAGTTTTTCAATGTTCTGATCAGGGGTGGCCAACGAGCGGCCCACCTTGAATATTTTTCTGACCCGTGACATTTGTCACACTTTTAAAAATATATTTATTTTATAATGACCAAAGTAGTGAAAACCTATGTATTAAAAATATACATTATGTGTACATCCATATATTAAAAAATTAACTGGTGATTAAAATTAATTATGAGAAAAAATTAACTTTGATTTTAAAATAATATTCTTGCGAATATATATGGTCTGTTTCATTTATAAGATCACAGTCTGTTCGCAGAATAATTAAATTATATTCTGCGAACTCAAGATGCGTATTGCATCTTGGGACATCTAATATAACTGTTTCTATGTTTCACCTTAAATGACCTCAATGATGCAGTGACCATCCCTAGATACACACAATTGATTGTTGCTGACAGAGCAAACCAAACTCTTAGTTGAAGTTGTTAGCGCTTTTGGTTCAACTTACACCTGCGAATAGTTCTTTTCGAAAATGAAATTGACGAAACGCAAAACACGCTCAAACATAACAGACGCAACACCAATTACGATGTGCAAATACCCAAATTGAGATCGATTTGCAAAAGCTAAGTGAAAGAGTGGAGAAACGAATATCGCACTAGTAAAATAAATATTTTTTAATGGTTTCATTTTTTTTTATTTCATTTATATTTATATATTTTTTATATTTCATTTTAGTGTTATTTATTTCTTTACAATGTGCGTTTAGTATCATTATATTATCTATGTTTACATGTAAGAATAATAGTAAACACAAAAATAATAACTCATTGTATTTCAATTTTTCACTTCAAAAAATGTCTATAGTGGGTCTAAATAGAGTATGGGGATATATAATTTTATATGCTGCCCGCAGAGTTATGATGCATTTCCAAAGTGGCTCGCAAGATCATTTGGGTTGGCCACTCCTGGTTTTGATTAATCAAGCTTTCATTTAAAACATAAAATTAAAAGAGTAAATAACAACGGACAAAAAAACATTTTACAAATTTTATTTAAAAACATAACTAAATTTACAGAAAATTTAGATATTATTAAAACATGAACAAAATCTTGCACAAAATATTTATCTTGATTTAACATTTACTATTAATGTTTTGATTGGGAAATTTGAATACTTAGCTAGATTATTCTTCCACTAGATAGTGTAGAATGGTAAAAAGACAACAATATAATTCTATCAACATGTTTTAAAACTCTATTTTATATCTAGAACACTATTGAGAGAAAAAAAAAATATTATATTTTACTTTTATATGGTAATTCTAATCTTAAAAAGTTTCACTAAAATTGGGATTGAGAAGTTAGTTACGTTATAACATGTAATGACTGAATATATTAGACTGTGAGATTTGATGTATCTTCTTTACAAAATAAGGGTATACATTTTTTATCCCTTGTATTTTTTCTTCTATTTTTGAATTTATAATTTCATTTTTTATTACAAAAGAATAAAAACCATTAAATAAATGGTAATTATACTTAGTGAATGTATATAATTCACTAAGATAATTATATGTGAATTATATATATATTATCATTCTATAAGTTATGTACTTTTTAACTTTTGTTTATGTGCTGCGAAAAATGAAATTTAACTTTGATTGGTGTTTTACTTGAAAAATATATTTCTCTGAGCGAAATTTTACACCCAAAATCGTTTTAAATTTTTTTCCAAGGATGTGAATTTTTTTGTATAATTTCCCGTACCAATATTTGAAAATTTACCCTGTTCTTCACCACCAAATTTGAATCCATAAATAAAAGCAGTCTTCTTTATCCCTAATAATCGAAAAATATATCGGAGATTTTTCCTGTACTTCTGTATCCTATCACAATTTTTTCTTTATTCTACTCTTTGATCAATTCTACTTTCTCAGAACTTGACGCAGGGACTTCTTCTGTAGTACTGTTTTCAGTTTCTGGTACTTTTACAGCCTCCGTTGACAATGGAACTTTACTTTCATCGACATTCAATTTGATTTTGTCTTCCGGTTCATCACTTTTCGATGATGAAGAAGTTGAAGTATTTTCCACAACTTCTGTTGATGGCGAATCTGGAGTTTCAAACATTGACTGGATAGATACTGTTTCATCAGAAGTTTTTGTTGTTTCTTGCTTTTCGATGGTTTCCAATGCCTCACTTATGCTTTTGAAGAGTTGCTCAGCTTCTTTGGAAATTGTAGAACTGATATCTTCCTCTGTAGGTTCCTCTTTATCAGAAGTTGCTTCTTCTTTTACATGAATCACAGTCGTTACAGTTTCTACAGATTCAGGTACTGCTTGTTTTTTACCTTCATCATAATAAAGGTTTTCGGGCTTTTCAACAGCTTCAGCTGTAGAAAGATCACTCTTGCTGGATTCTGTATTCTCCTTTATCTTAAGTTCCTCATCTGCATTTTTTTCTGGATTTGGTGTCGATTTTTCTGCATCTTCTGGTACGTCTACATCTGAGGGTTTAATAGGATCTGGAATGTCATCAATTTTGTCATCTTTGCTGCCCCCGATTTCTATTTGTCCTTCGTTTTCTGCTTTTTGTCCCTCTTCTGTTGTTAAGTTCTCCAATGATCTAAACTTTTTGATGAGTTCGTTTGCTTTATCATTTGCTTCTTCGGTCGTTGTCGGTAGTTCTGTGGCAACTGATGTTTGTACATTCTCTTCAGCTTCTGTTTTAATTTCGTCTTTCACAGCTGATTCGGTGTTTGGAAAAAGTTCAGCATTGACGCTTGTAGCAGCAGAAGTACTGGCATCACTACTAAGTTCAGTAGGATTTTGATCTTCTTCTGAGCTTTCAGACGCTTCTGGTTTTTCTTCGTCGTTTATTATTTCAAAACCTGTTTTCAGAAATTCTGTTTCTTCTTGTTTTTTTTCATCCTCTTGTTTTTCCGAACTGCTTTCTTCGATAGATGCTGGTTCCATATCCGAGCTGATGTCCTCATCAAGACTAATATTTGAACCTGATTGAGGGACATTGTCCGTTTTCGTTTCAGTACTTGAATCGCTGTCCTGACGTTCGTTCAGAGAGAATAAAGCTAGCGGATCTAAATTTTCTGGCTTGATTAAATCAGAAGGATCTGCATCTTCCTCTGCTTTGGTTTCTGGCGTGCTTGTGATTTCTGGTGCCTCAGAAGGCATTGTCTCCGATGCTTGGGTACTTATTGTTGTCTTTTCAAAGTTGAATGCTGTCTCGGTACTCGAAACTAATCCGGCCTCTGTGGAATTATTTGAATCTGAAAAAGATAAAATAAAGAAATTTTTTAAAAAGATTTTAAAGTGAGATTCTTTAACAAAAAAGCGGTATTGACTGCAAAGCAAGCAAATCTCTCCAGGATCTGTTGTAATAAATAGAACAAGCAATTATTTATCAAATATGTATGTAATGATTATAAGTGTTGCCACTCCTAATAAGTTTCTTATTTCCTGTATCACATATTTCACTTTTGAAACCTGGCAACTACAATAAAAAGGGTTTTGGTTCCTATTTCTAATACGTAGTAATAACACAGAATGTAGAATCTGTTAAGATATTGTTTTTCATCAATAAGATGTACGTATTATATAAGTAAATCATGTATAAGGATTTATTCATCTGTATATAGCCTCATCATGTATCATCATTTCTTTCTTGTGTTGCATTAATAAACGTGTTTTATAACCAAAGAAGAAGTTACGTTTTTCAGTCACAACAATAAGCGTAGCTGTTAACCAAATCCTATGTATGTAACGATTATAATTGCTGTCTGCAATGGCATTCAAGTAGCGACAATACAATGTATGACAATACCTAATATAGTTGGGATTCTTTAGGCGAGTTTGATTATAAAATTGGATTCTTAACGAGAACTTATGACATTGGGAAAGAGGAGAAACTATTCGCCGATTTCTTACGCCAATTCGATTTACACAAAAGGCTAAATTTTTTGACTACTTAGAAAACAAACAAATCCATGTTCCTTATTGGTCGAAGAATAATTTTTTTTAGTGTTCTTTAGAAGCTTGGCATCAAAACGTGGAATGTAATTTAAGTTTAACAGGGAAACGTTGGCCGATGTGTTAAGAAAAATAGACTTTCAATTGGCTGGTGTTCTACATATCGAGATTTCTATGTAAGAAATATTCTATGTAACCTAGGGTAGATTTTTTTTTACTTAAAAGGTAAGAATCTTTTTTATAATTTGTTTATCTACAGAACCAATATTAATTAACGAAAGTTATTAATGATTATACTTATTGCCTGCAATGATATTCGAATAGTGACATTACACACTACAATAGTTTTTGTGGAATTTCTGGAATTACAGAAAAGCATTCATTGCTATGCGAGTAGGATTTTCCGGGTAACAATCAAAATTAAGATAATTATTCACACAGTTTCATGGATTAATATCAAAATAGTGACTTCCAAACCTGTCGCGATTTCAAATATAACTATGACAGCTTAAGTATCAGAGTGTCCCAATAAAGGGTCAATCGGATAGGATATAGTACCTGGATGACTTGGAATCATATAGCAGTACAAGGTCGAAAATCTTTCCCTGATTCAGTATACACCAGAAACGAAAGGAGACCAGGTAAGTGATTTTTTGGTTTATCTATCAATGTACACAAGCATGATCAACTGTAATAAAAGTGAACTGCATACTAGGCCAAAGAATATATTTGAATTGTTGCCTATGAACTGTAATGGAAAACTCAGATCTCCGGCGCAGGGAATTCCGATTATTCTAGAAATTTTCGGGCATGTTTTGGACTTGCTCGACAACTGCTGTGATGTGTCGGTGTGTGTGTGTCGATGTCGCGTATCGATGTGCCGAGTGAGCTATTCGGCACTGTCAATGCGAGTGTCAGGGTCTTAATATGATCTCAGAGGAAGTAAATCAAGCCATGATAGATCAGGCGATAGAGCAGATCACTTCGTTAGATCACCATGCCCCATCCACTATTGAACAAATGAGGCGTTTAAGTGATTAAGAATGTTACGATTTAAATGGTAGAGTTCGCATAAAGAATTTATGGCTGGTAATTCACATCATCGGATACTTTGTTTTGTTTTGATTTGTCTCTATACGACAATTTTTTGCTCACTTTAGGCTAATCAGACCGGGACCTAAAGTTTAACGTGAATTCCGAACCACTACTACAACACACCACATCTCTGTGCCTAGAACTGAGTTGCCTTTATACAGTTTGGGAATGATGTGGGGGAAAAGCCTGACTGGGCTCTGTGACAGGAGACCAGGACCTACGGTTTAAAGTGGATTCCGAACCACTACAAACATCCATGCCACCGAAAGGATTTGAATCTGAAACCTGCGGTACTAACAGACAGAGCGCTAGCCAATTGGCCATCAGGCCGCCATCGAATACTTTCTCCGTACAAGCAATGTGTGATTCACTCATTATACTCTGCAATTCTGTATACTAGATGTATATTAGCTAATTCCACATTCGTACAGTCGCCAATTTTTCTATGTTGCCTAGCGTGGGAAATCAAGAATTTTTGTGAAAAAGCTGGGAATTTACGTGTACGTGTAACACAATCCCCTGCATTAAGAAAAAAATTTCCAATCCATCGTTGCAATGTGATACAGAATCGTCTATGTGCACCTTGCCTTTTTAGAATTTTGTAGATTTTGCGCGGGGACATTAGGATGGAAGGGATGCGGGGGCATTATGATAGGTAGTAATTAGGATTGAACTCTGTGACAACAAACGCATGATATTTAAGTAATGATTATGCAGTATAACTTTCCAGGCAATACATTTAGTAACTGTCGCCTGAAGTGATACTGATACCACAAGTCATTGTGGTTTCAAAAATAATTTTAATTCCTTACCTACAGAGGAGCAGTGATTGTACTGTGGGCAGCACTCCCCTGGGACGTATTCAGGGGCGCAATTGGGTCGGAACAAACAATCGAGGAAGGTGCAAGCTATGGAACCCCTTTGGCAATAGCATAGGAGGCAAGGGTTCTGTGAATCCTTAATTACTTCACCGTCCGCATATCGCTTTCCATCGTGTTCGCAGTCTAAGGGGGGTAGACATAACTACAGTTACTTTTTTCAGTTTTTTTCTTTTTAAATGTCTTTTCTAAACTATTTTATTAAGTTCTTAATGTTTTTATAAATAAAAACTGCACCTTTGAAGAGTTCATGGAGACTTGCTTTTAAAGAAAATTATGCATAATACTTTTTAATTTTTATTTTTTGGACCGCAATCGGTAGTAGGTTGATAAACTGCAAACCTAGACGTGAAACAACTTATAATTTCTCAACGAAATAATATCACAGAATTTTTTTATATTACCTGTACCTTACTTATGTACTGTACTATATTTAAAAAAAAGAAAAACGTCACTATTTTGCCCATGATAGCGCACGTGACACACGTGGGCAATCTCACATCTGATGTCATTTCCGTTTCTGAGTATTTTCTTTTATATAAGCAAGCTTATAATTAATATAACTCAGTTTACATTATTATAACTCAGTGTTACATTATTTTCAAATTGGATGGTATCGAAGACAGAATTACTAAAATTTCAGCCACATGATAAAATTACTGTAGATTGTTTATTAACGATTTCGGTTTCACATGTAAATATTCGTTTGAAAGCTATCATAAGGTGTTGCCACGATCTTGTTTTAACGGTAAATCAATGTATACTTTAAAGTAAAAACATCACTACTTAGCACGTGATAGTACACGTGATACACATGAGCAATCTCACGATCTGACGTCATTTCCGTTTCCTTAGAGTGTATTTTTTGTATATAGGCAAGCTTATAATTAATATAACTCTGTGTTGTAGTAATTTCAAATTGGATGGAGCAGATAATAATAATATAATTATATAATAAGGAGATAATAGCGATATAATAAAGAGATAGGGATATAAACATTTGACATATATTTCATGAATTAATTTTTCTTAAAATAATCATATCCATCAATAGTTGATACTTTGACTTCTCAATGAAACATTTTTTTTTTTTTTTTTACAAATAATTAGGTGTCTGAACAATTTCTTTTTTTTTAATTAAATAAAAAATATGCATCGTTATAATGATGATCAATAAATTTTTATCCTGTTTTATATATTTTTAGAAAATCAAAACTATAATCTTCCTAATCATTATCAAAGTCTTTAAGATCATCATAGGATACATCATTGACATGTAAATGTCAAAGAAGTATCCTATGATGATCTTTGTAATGTCTACA
>BPLQ01009596.1:0-82500 GCA_021605075.1 Caerostris darwini
AAAGCCACTAAAACACCTCTTAAAATAAGCTTAGAAAAAGACGTTGTAAACTAAGTTGGTACAAATCCTCTATTGCACCTCTTGCATTCTAAAGCTACAAAAGCCACTAAAACACCTCTTAAAATAAGCTTAGAAAAAGACGTTGTAAACTAAGTTGGTACAAATCCTCTATTGCACCTCTTGCATTCTAAAGCTACAAAAGCCACTAAAACACCTCTTAAAATAAGCTTAACAAAAAAGACGTTGTAAACTAAGTTGGTACAAATCCTCTATTGCACCTCTTGCATTCTAAAGCTGAAAAAGCCACTAAAACGCCTCTTAAAATAAGCTTAGAAAAAGACGTTGTAAACTAAGTTGGTACAAATCCTCTATTGCACCTCTTGCATTCTAAAGCTGCAAAAGCCACTAAAACGCCTCTTAAAATAAGCTTAAAAAGACGTTGTAAACTAAGTTGGTACAAATCCTCTATTGCACCTCTTGCATTCTAAAGCTACAAAAGCCACTAAAACACCTCTTAAAATAAGCTTAGAAAAAGACGTTGTAAACTAAGTTGGTACAAATCCTCTATTGCACCTCTTGCATTCTAAAGCTACAAAAGCCACTAAAACACCTCTTAAAATAAGTTAGAAAAGACGTTGTAAACTGAGTTGGTACAAATCCTCTACTGCACCTCTTGCATTCTAAAGCTACAAAAGCCACTAAAACACCTCTTAAAATAAGCTTAAAAAGACGTTGTAAACTGAGTTGGTACAAATCCTCTATTGCACCTCTTGCATTCTAAAGCTGCAAAAGCCACTAAAACGCCTCTTAAAATATGCTTAGAAAAAGACGTTGTAAACTGAGTTGGTACAAATCCTCTATTGCACCTCTTGCATTCTAAAGCTGCAAAAGCCACTAAAACACCTCTTAAAATAAGCTTTAGAAAAAAGACGTTGTAAACTAAGTTGGTACAAATCCTCTATTGCACCTCTTGCATTCTAAAGCTGCAAAAGCCACTAAAACACCTCTTAAAATAAGCTTAGAAAAAAAAAGACGTTGTAAACTAAGTTGGTACAAATCCTCTATTGCACCTCTTGCATTCTAAAGCTACAAAAGCCACTAAAACACCTCTTAAAAAAAGCTTAGAAAAAAGACGTTGTAAACTAAGTTGGTACAAATCCTCTATTGCACCTCTTGCATTCTAAAGCTGCAAAAGCCACTAAAACACCTCTTAAAATAAGCTTAGAAAAAGACGTTGTAAACTAAGTTGGTACAAATCCTCTATTGCACCTCTTGCATTCTAAAGCTGCAAAAGCCACTAAAACACCTCTTAAAATAAGCTTAGAAAAAGACGTTGTAAACTAAGTTGGTACAAATCCTCTATTGCACCTCTTGCATTCTAAAGCTACAAAAGCCACTAAAACACCTCTTAAAAAAATAAGCTTAGAAAAAGACGTTGTAAACTGAGTTGGTACAAATCCTCTATTGCACCTCTTGCATTCTAAAGCTACAAAAGCCACTAAAACACCTCTTAAAATAAGCTTAGAAAAAGACGTTGTAAACTAAGTTGGTACAAATCCTCTATTGCACCTCTTGCATTCTAAAGCTGCAAAAGCCACTAAAACGCCTCTTAAAATATGCTTAGAAAAAGACGCTGTAAACTAAGTTGGTACAAATCCTCTATTGCACCTCTTGCATTCTAAAGCTGCAAAAGCCACTAAAACACCTCTTAAAATAAGCTTAGAAAAAGACGTTGTAAACTAAGTTGGTACAAATCCTCTATTGCACCTCTTGCATTCTAAAGCTGCAAAAGCCACTAAAAACGCCTCTTAAAATATGCTTAGAAAAAGACGTTGTAAACTAAGTTGGTACAAATCCTCTATTGCACCTCTTGCATTCTAAAGCTACAAAAGCCACTAAAACACCTCTTAAAATAAGTTAGAAAAGACGTTGTAAACTGTGTTGGTACAAATCCTCTATTGCACCTCTTGCATTTGCCACTAAAACACCTCTTAAAAAAGCTTAGAAAAGACGTTGTAAACTAAGTTGGTACAAAATTGCACCTCTTGCATTCACAAAAAGCCACTAAAACACCTCTTAAAATAAGCTTAGAAAAGATGTTGCAGACTAAATTGGTACAAATCCTCTATTGCACCTCTTGCATTCTAAAGCTGCAAAAGCCACTAAAACACCTCTTAAAATAAGCTTAGAAAAAGACGTTGTAAACTAAGTTGGTACAAATCCTCTATTGCACCTCTTGCATTCTAAAGCTCAAAAAGCCACTAAAACACCTCTTAAAATAAGCTTAGAAAAAGACGTTGTAAACTAAGTTGGTACAAATCCTCTATTGCACCTCTTGCATTCTAAAGCTACAAAAAGCCACTAAAACACCTCTTAAAAATAGCTTAGAAAAGACGTTGTAAACTAAGTTGGTACAAATCCTCTATTGCACCTCTTGGTAAACTGAAAAACTAAAACACCTCTTAAAATATTGCGTTGTAAACTAAGTTCTTGCATTCTAAAGCTACAAAAGCCACTAAAACACCTCTTAAAATAAGCTTAGAAAAGACGTTGTAAACTAAGTTGGTACAAATCCTCTATTGCACCTCTTGCATTCTAAAGCTACAAAAGCCACTAAAACACCTCTTAAAATAAGCTTAGAAAAGACGTTGTAAACTAAGTTGGTACAAATCCTCTATTGCACCTCTTGCATTCTAAAGCTACAAAAGCCACTAAAACACCTCTTAAAATAAGCTTAGAAAAAAGACGTTGTAAACTAAGTTGGTACAAATCCTCTATTGCACCTCTTGCATTCTAAAGCTACAAAAGCCACTAAAACACCTCTTAAAATAAGCTTAGAAAAAGACGTTGTAAACTAAGTTGGTACAAATCCTCTATTGCACCTCTTGCATTCTAAAAAACCTCTACAAAAGCCACTAAAACACCTCTTAAAATAAGCTTAGAAAAAGACGTTGTAAACTGTTGGTACAAATCCTCTATTGCACCTCTTGCATTCTAAAGCTACAAAAGCCACTAAACAGCCTCTTAAAATATGCTTAGAAAAAAGACGTTGTAAACTAAGTTGGTACAAATCCTCTATTGCACCTCTTGCATTCTAAAGCTACTAAAAAAGCCACTAAAAAGCCTCTTGCATTCTAAATTTGCAAAAAAAATAAAATCTTAGAAAAGACGTTGTAAACTAAGTTGGTACAAAATCCTCTAAAAATTGCACCTCTTGCATTCTAAATTTACAAAAAGCCACTAAAAACCTCTTAAAATCATCTCAGAAAAGACATTGCAAACTAAGTTGGTACAAAATTTGCATCTCTAAACTAGAAAGTTGCCACTAAAAGCCTCTTAAAAATCTCAGAAAAGACGTTGCAAAAAGTTGGTACAAATCCTATCTGTCATCTAAAAATTGCACCTCTTGCATTCTAAATTTCTAAAAGCCTCTTGAAATCATCTCAGAAAAGACATTGTAAGACTAAGTTGGTACAAATCCTATCTTGCATCTCTAAAAATGTGTTAGTAGAAATCCTGTCTTGCCCCTCTTGCATTCTAAATTTACAAAAGCCACTAAAAGCCTCTTGAAATCATCTCAGAAAAGACATTGCAAGACTAAGTTGGTAAAAGATCTTGCATCTCTAAAAATGTGTTAGTAGAAATCCTGTCTTGCCCTCTTGCATTCTAAATTTACAAAAGCCACTAAAAAGCCTCTTGAAATCATCTCAGAAAAAGACATTGCAAGACTAAGTTGGTACAAATCCTATCTGTGCATCTCTAAAAATGTGTTAGTAGAAATCCTGTCTTGCCCCTCATGCATTCTAAATTTAGAAAAAGCCACTAAAAAGCCTCTTGAAATCATCTCAGAAAAGACATTGCAAGACTAAGTTGGTACAAATCCTATCTTGCATCTCTAAAAATGTGTTTAGTAGAAATCCTGTCTTGCCCCTCTTGCATTCTAAATTTACAAAAGCCACTAAAAAGCCTCTTGAAATCATCTCAGAAAAGACATTGCAAGACTAAGTTGGTACAAATCCTATCTTGCATCTCTAAAAAATGTGTTAGTAGAAATCCTGTCTTGCCCCCTCTTGCATTCTAAATTTACAAAAGCCACTAAAAAGCCTCTTGAAATCATCTCAGAAAAGACATTGCAAGACTAAGTTGGTACAAATCTATCTTGCATCTCTAAAAATGTGTTAGTAGAAATCCTGTCTTGCCCCTCTTGCATTCTAAATTTACAAAAGCCACTAAAAGCCTCTTGAAATCATCTCAGAAAAGACATTGCAAGACTAAGTTGGTACAAATCCTATCTTGCATCTCTAAAAATGTGTTAGTAGAAATCCTGTCTTGCCCCTCTTGCATTCTAAATTTACAAAAGCCACTAAAAAGCCTCTTGAAATCATCTCAGAAAAGACATTGCAAGACTAAGTTGGTACAAATCCTATCTGTCATCTCTAAAAATGTGTTAGTAGAAATCCTGTCTTGCCCCTCATGCATTCTAAATTTACAAAAGCCACTAAAAAGCCTCTTGAAATCATCTCAGAAAAGACATTGCAAGACTAAGTTGGTACAAATCCTATCTTGCATCTCTAAAAAATGTGTTAGTAGAAATCCTGTCTTGCCCCCTCATGCATTCTAAATTTACAAAAGCCACTAAAAAGCCTCTTGAAATCATCTCAGAAAAGACATTGCAAGACTAAGTTGGTACAAATCCTATCTGTCATCTCTAAAAATGTGTTAGTAGAAATCCTGTCTTGCCCCTCATGCATTCTAAATTTACAAAAGCCACTAAAAAAGCCTCTTGAAATCATCTCAGAAAAGACATTGCAAGACTAAGTTGGTACAAATCCTATCTTGCATCTCTAAAAATGTGTTAGTAGAAATCCTGTCTTGCCCCTCTTGCATTCTAAATTTACAAAAGCCACTAAAAAGCCTCTTGAAATCATCTCAGAAAAGACATTGCAAGACTAAGTTGGTACAAATCCTATCTTGCATCTCTAAAAATGTGTTAGTAGAAATCCTGTCTTGCCCCTCTTGCATTCTAAATTTACAAAAGCCACTAAAAAGCCTCTTGAAATCATCTCAGAAAAGACATTGCAAGACTAAGTTGGTACAAATCCTATCTTGCATCTCTAAAAATGTGTTAGTAGAAATCCTGTCTTGCCCCTCATGCATTCTAAATTTACAAAAGCCACTAAAAAGCCTCTTGAAATCATCTCAGAAAAGACATTGCAAGACTAAAAAATCCTATCTTGCATCTCTAAAAATGTGTTAGTAGAAATCCTGTCTTGCCCCTCATGCATTCTAAATTTACAAAAGCCACTAAAAAGCCTCTTGAAATCATCTCAGAAAAGACATTGCAAGACTAAGTTGGTACAAATCCTATCTTGCATCTCTAAAAATGTGTTAGTAGAAATCCTGTCTTGCCCCTCATGCATTCTAAATTTACAAAAGCCACTAAAAAGCCTCTTGAAATCATCTCAGAAAAGACAAAGACTAAGTTGGTACAAATCTTGCATCTCTAAAAATGTGTTAGTAGAAATCCTGTCTTGCCCCTCTTGCATTCTAAATTTACAAAAGCCATTAAAAAGCCTCTTAAAATCATATTAGAAAAGACGTTGCAGACTAAGTTGTTACTATTTCTTCCTTACACCTCTTGCATTCTAAAGCTACAAAAGCCACTAAAACACCTCTTAAAATAAGCTTAGAAAAAGACGTTGTAAACTGAGTTGGTACAAATCCTCTATTGTACCTCTTGCATTCTAAAGCTGCAAAAGCCACTAAAACGCCTCTTAAAATATGCTTAGAAAAAGACGCTGTAAACTAAGTTGGTACAAATCCTCTATTGCACCTCTTGCATTCTAAAGCTGCAAAAGCCATTAAAAAGCCTCTTGAAATCCGCTTAGAAAAGATGTTGCAGACTAAATTGGTGCAAATCCTGTTTTGCTCCTCTAAAAATTTGCTTACGCCACTTGATTTACCAAAAGAATTAAATACTTTCATAAACTAATACTCAACCTATACGAAGTTCTAATAAATATTCAGAAATTAAACCACATTTATATAAGTTATACTGTTTATTTTTAATCAATATATTACAACATTCAGCTTTGCAAATTCAATAAGTTTACTCTCATCCCCATCAAACTTAAAATTCATATTTTTAAAAAATATTGTTCTCTTTTCAACAAATATTAATTTTCAGAAAGGACTCAAATAAAAATTACATTATATGTAGCATTACTTCAAATGAACATTATGTGACCTTATATGTGTTCAAATATGTGATATTATATGTGTGAACTAATATCCTAATATGATAATACTTTCAGTACACGGACATTTTTTTTGTTCAGTAAATTTACTTGATTTATACTTGTTGTTATCGTATCCCCCAAAGAGAACAGGGGAATCAAATATTTTGGTGCTTCCAAATAATATTGGCTATGTTGATTGCCAACTAGGAATATGAATCTTGTTCCGAGGGATGGTTCAGACAATGCATGGCGGACTGCAAAAGCTGAGCAATCAAAGACATGATGAGGAGTAAGCTCGACATCAGGGCAGTTGCCACATTTTTAACGCCATCAACAGAAATTTTCATATTTTTGTGATGCTTCAGTCTTAATCTTGTGAAGATTGTGAGTGTTTTTCTGTCAACATTAAGTTCTGTAATTTGATATTATAGTTTTGATCTTAGAAGGAATCATAAATTTAGATTTTACCAAGGCATTTGCATCTGCAAGGGAAGTAGAAATGGCAGTCTGATCCAGTCTTCTGGCTTATTTATACTTGTATAAAAATTCTGTATTCTATTCTTTGAAATAATTATTTTTGTGAATAGAATACAGAATTTTTTTAATTTAAGAACAATTATTATACAATATTATTTACTAAATGGCTAAATAATAAAGTAATTACAGTATTATTAGCCACTTAGTACAGTACAGTATAAATTATTGTTAAGAACTACGGTTATTTTATTAATTATGATAATTATTTTAAAGAATTTTTAGTTAATAAAATTTTTAAAAAGATTAAATATCAAACTTCTACTACGATTAAATATCAACTATCACATAATGTTGATGATTTTCAATCAATTTTAAAAAAGAATATAAAAAAAATCACTATAACGTATAGCTGGTAAACTATTTTATGCTGTTGAAAATTGAAAAAATTCTAACTATTATCCAATTTTTGTGTTCTCATGTCTTCTTCACTTCTTTAGTAATAGTTTAAAGGTAAATAAATAAAATGCATAAACATGCAAAAAATAATAACAAAAAAACTGTTATTTTCATCATAAATATTTTTTAAGTTAATGGATCTAATAAATTTTTAATCATTTATTAATCAATAACTGTTTATTATATAAATAACAGCGAGGTTGTAAAAATATTTTCATCCTCTAGTAATCTTCTTCAAGAAGAGGTGAGCAAAAAAAACAGCCCATTAAAAAAATCCCTCGAAATATTTAAAGAAACTTAACACTTACGTTTTACCTTAAAAGCTTATGTGACATTTTTTTTTCCTGTTAACAACTTCAGCATCTTGAGTTAAGATCCTAGAATACTTTTTTTTTTTTTTTTTTTTTTTCTAGGAAGAAGCAATACTTCTTGATTAATGTTTTCAATCGATTTCTTTAAAAGGTCAGTCACCTTTACACATGCTGTTATTGAAGTATTTATTTTACTAAAAATTTTGAACTATTTTAATACGATAGGGTTTTTTTTTTTTTTTTTTTATTCCAAAGTGCAAAATAAATTAATTGATTTTGCATATCAACTTTTCTTTTTTTTTTTTTTTTTAATCTTTAAGAAAAAAAGGGACCGTAATATTTCTTCTGATGTATTCGTACCAGTTTCGCTCTGGTATATTTGTTATTTGATGAAAAGTAAATTTTTTACATATAATTCTTTCCTACTACTTTCAAATTATCTTGAGTGCATAAACATTTTAAATAGATTAAATTTTGATGATGAATATTCAGATCTTGAAATTTTTACCTCAAAATCAAAAAGCTTCTTTTTAACTTTATGCTTTAAATCTTCATGTATGCAAACACCAAAAATTTAACAAAGCATAGTCCCCAACAGAATAGTCCATCTTAATGTCGTTGTTGTTTAATATATACAATTGTTAATAAATACAATATATACAATAGCAAAAATATTGAAGCTATTGAATATTTAATATTTTATAAAAATAGTTTCTTAATTTGTTTAAATCAATTATAAATAATTCGTTGATAAACTAATAATTAATATTGTCATTTATATTATATTAATTGTTCTTAATAAATCTTACATTAAATATTAGGTATATGTTAAAGCTATATATTATGCACTGTAGCATTTATTTCTCACTAGAAGGCTTTTGGCATTTCATTCCTGGGAGAGAGGAATGTATTTTATTTGACAAGAACATAATAACCCATCACTCAAATTTGACAGCAGACAAGCAGTATGGGGGAAGTTATATTAAATACAGTTAGAGTTTTGTACTAATCAGAATAACCTGTCACTCAAATCTGATAGCAGATATTCGGTATAATGAGACTCAGGAAATTAGCGAATGTTCAGAGTTCCAAGCAACTGCAGATTGAATATGAACTATACCATGAGTTGTTCCATCGTGATTGGTGATAGATTACGAGCTGAGGAATGTCTACTCCAATCAGAAGTGAGGGAAGCTGACCCCACTTCTTGACGGATTGTCTTAAAAAGGGTGGGTTTTTTTTTTTTTTTTTTTTGAAGAAGGGAGAGTTCTGCAACGAGTCAACTAGAAGTGTTGTTTTGCTTTCTTTCTCTGAAGTGACTCAATAGGCCGGAATTTCCGCCTGTTTTCAAAGTGAATCTCTTGTGGTTTCGTGTATCAAGTAATGTCTGCCGCAGAACAGGCAATTGGATTCGACGTAGACTCGAGAACTTTGAAAATTTCCGACTTTGGAGCTATTAATCGTGTACTTGTGATAAAATTTATGTGTTTAATTTTTTATATATTTGTATAATCCAGAGTTCATTATTTGTATATATATATAGAGAGAGAGAGAGAAATGGATAGATAGATATACAGTGCTTGTAAATAAAAATTAAAGTGCTCCCATGAACCTGAAAGTGGTCCTCGTCATGAAACCGTTATAGTCTAATATAGGCCGAGACGTTACAGCATAAACATATTAAATAAATTAAATTTTGGTGATGAATATTCAGATGCTGAAATTTTTATCACTAAAACAAAAAATACTTTTTACTTTATGTATTAAATTTTCATGTATGCAAACAACAAAATTTAACAAAACATAAAGCCCAACAGACACATTCCGAATGTCATTGTTGATTAATATACGCAAAATCGCAAAAATAATGAAGCTATTGAATATTTAATAATTTATAAGAACAGTTTCTTAATTTGTATAAATTAATTATAAATAATTCGATAATCAAGTATAATAAACTAATAATTAATATTATCATTTATATTATATTATTTTTTCTTAATAAATCGTATATTGAATAATATGTATTATGTGTTAAAACTGTATATTATGCACATACAAAAAATAAAAAGAACATAATACCTTAATTAATATCTTTTAATTTGAGATTCAAGCCATATGAAAAATATGTTTAAAACCATGCTTATAATGAATAAAATCAAAATCATTTTCAAATCATTTATAAGAATGTTTTAATTTATACCAAAAATAATTTGCTAAATAATTTTATGGATTTTTTTAATCTAATTGCGAACAAAAGTTTTAGAAAAATCAGTTTTTAAAAAAAAAAAAAAATTTAAATAAATTTTAAAATTTCAGGAAGAAAATACAAATACAAATTCTTACAATATTTTAATGTTTTCAATAAACTCAATTTATTTAAAATTGAAAGTTGTTAAATGAATTATTTCTAAATTAGGCATTAAATAATAATGATATATTTTGTAATACCCTTTTAGCAAACTAAAATTTGCCTCTTTTATTTTTACAAACAGACGTGAAAGTTTTGCTCAATTATATTAGAATTATTTCGAATCAATCTGAAAATCAGCAATTAATTTTTAATACATATCAATTATTATCTATTATTTACAATACAAGGCTTATAACTAACTTTAAAAAATAATTATTTAACTGTTTTTAAAATTAGATTATGTTTTTTAAATTAATGCTTATTAAATTTATTTTCACCTTTTGTTGCCAAATTACACCTTTTAACTGCCATTTTCACCTTTTGTTGCCACTCCTAAATAACTAAAACGTTATAAAATCTTTTTGCTGTTATTCTGAAAAGAAAATGGCTGATTATTTCGTAATTACCCATGGCTTGATTTTTAATTCAGGGCTTCATTAGGCGTTTCTTATTTAAATAATCATTTCTAATGAATTTAATTCCCGAAACAACACTCTAAGGGATTGTTTTCTTTGAAGTATCCGATTTCTCTGAATTAAAAATTCTAGAATGGTAATTGTAGCATCGTTTGCTTTCCGAGCGCTAATTACTGAAAAATTTAAGAATACTTCAGAGAATGAAATTTGTAAATAATAAAATAATTTAATTCTGATAATTCTTTGACTTTTAATCACCAGAATTTCAAAATAAATAGCGTCTTAGTAAATGCTTAATAATTTTAATTTAAAATTGACATAGATGCAATATCTAAGGAATTGCAAATTTTTATTAAAAAAAAAATTATTTAAATATTCTTAATAAGATTTGTTCTAAGAATTTAACGTGTAAATTTAAATTTGTGTGAAAGTAAAAATTATTTTAACCCAAAATAGAATGTAGATGAAGTATTATAAAATAATTCTTTTTTTTTTATTCCATGGGGGTTTTAGTTAACTAAAATTTAATATTGATTTCATAATTTTTGCTACTAATTTATGTAATTATTAATATATCCTTTACAAAATTACTTTTAAAATAAAAAAATTTATTATTTAATGTTAAAAAACGTTTACATTAAATAATGTAATTTTTTTTTTTTAATTATTCATATTTAAAGTATCTATACAATGTTTGAGATTAAAATAATCATAATAGATTTAGTAAAATTTCTATACATTTAAAGTTTACATTGTTTTAAGAAAAAAATTTTAATTAGAATTTTACCAAATAATTAAATAATTAAATAACTAAATAATTAAATATGCATTATGTTAATTTCGTAAATCTTAGGTATTAAAAATACTTTTTGTCTTTTGTAAAAAGCCACACTATTCAAATTTCTTAAATATTTTATTAATCTTATTTATTTTTACAAAAAGTAACGGTTTTTTTTTTTAGAGATGGAGACTCAGTGAAAATTGTTACAGCATGTGTATATAATTGAACTATCTATTGTAAACTTTTCAGGTTTTGTTTTTTTGTTTGTTTGTTTGGTTTTTTTTTGGTTTTTTTGCCCTGCATAAATGTGGGACATTTACTCTTACATGTCCTACGGAACGACATTAATCTATCAGCCAGTAAAAAACATTATTCAGGAAATAAGTGGTATGACGGAGTCCTAATGTAAAATTGATAATATTTTTGCAAAACGAATTAAATCACAGCAAAGTATTCTGCATAACTTAATAAACTTAACATAATACATTTTACTAGAGATCTAATTATAACTAATTAACATCTGATTATAACTATCTAGTATTCATTAGGAGAATCGAATGCTCTGTTAACATTGTAACGTCTCGGCCTATACTAGACCTATAACGACTTCAAGAAGAGGGTCACTTTCAGGATCATGTGAATACTTTAATTTTATTTACAAGCACTATATATACACAGTCCAGTCACATTAATGTGACCACCTGTCAAAACCCAGAATATACACTCTTATATATTCTGGCTTTAAGTGGAGTGTGATATTAAGTGGAATTCTTTATATACACTCCACTGCAATATACTGCCACCTGCCTTTTGTAATTTGTTATTTCACATTGACGTAGAAAGTAGGTGGTGGTCACATTAATGTGACTGGGCTGTGTATATATATATATACAAATAACGAACTCTGGATTATTATACAAAGATATGAAAAAATAAAAATAAAATTTGAGCACAAGTGCATGATTAAATCACAAGTACACTCCAGTTCAGTTCACTCCAAGGTCGGAAATTTTTTAGAGTTCTCGAATCTACTTCGAATCTAATTGATTGGTCTGCGGCAGACCTTAATTATCACACGGCGTGATACACGAAACCACAAGGGGCTGATTTTGAAAAACCGGCGGAATCTCCGGCTTATTCAGTCATTTCAGAGGAAAAAAAAGAAAAGCAACACTTCTAGTCTCATTATACATGATACCGAATATCTGCTATCAGATTTGAGTGACAGGTTTTTCTCATTAGTACAAAATACTAATTGCCTGTACTATAACTACCCCCAATACTGCTTATCTGCTGATGATGGGTTGTATTATATGCTTGTCAAATAATATACATTCCTCTCTCCTGGGAATGAAATATCAAACCTCTTCCCGCGAGAAAAAAAAATGCTACGGTATGTACCATATACAATATTTTGACTCAATCGGTGATGATTGTGACAAAGTACTTTGGAAATCCTATGTTCCATTGCAATTCGAAAAAGTACTCCCAAGAATATAATCTGAGAACACTAACTCTTCGTCGAACATAGTGGAATGAATTTATTATGCACTCCGGTCCAATAATATCAAACTTAAAAGTTAAAAAAAAAGAATACAGGATTACAGACACATTCAATATTTTAAAGAGATTCGATATTTTATTTTATTTTTATCTTAGAATAAACAATCACAATTCTATTCTTTTTCTTCTTATCAGCCTTCAAAAAATCACCAATATTGATTATCAATAAAATATTCATAGTTGCTTACATTTTTCAAATTATGTCTTCCTAAACTACACGAATATGCTCAAGTTCTGCTCAACTGTAAAACCACCATTGTAAAAAATGAGTGAATCTCATTAATTTAGGTTTCAAGTTACATGTACTACTTTTCAAAAAATATGTTAATGATAAAAACTTACCCATGTGTAAAATTATTATAATAAAAAAAAGTTGATACTCATTTGCAACTAAAGCATGTTAAATAAATTTTACATGGTTGACCTGTTTAAAAACAATTTTTACTTTTATTAAGAAAACAAAATTAACAGAAGGAGTAGAAAATATTTTATTCTTACTTTTCTTAATCTTCAAAAAGTGTATACGACATGTATATCTTGCATATAAAGGGAAGAATTTTAAATCTTTTATTTCTGTGGTCTTTTTATCACCCCCTGTTTATATTCCTCGTTGCCATTTTACTTGCATCTAATGGTCTCTCCAACTTTATTTATGGTCTTTCTCAACAACAATTTAAATGCAAAAGCACCAACGAAGTCTAATAACCCCTCTATAAATCATGTGTGGTATTCCTTTTATATGACAAGCTTTAGTCTTTTGTGTAATCAATAAAATTTAAAAAATTTTCCTTCGTTATAAGGAGGGAAAAAAAAGCAAACTACATCTACAGATTCATAACAATACAGGACAGTTTTCTAAACTTTATTGCATTAGACTTATAATTTATTATTTCGTAATTCATAAGCTGTGAAATTATTAAGGTCAGACAAAGTATTTTTATTTTTCGGTTTACTTTATTGTTAGTGGGTTTTTTCCCCCTTTGAATATTTAGCTTGAATAATAATATAGAATAACTAAAGTTCAATAATTATGGTTAACTAGAAAAAATTTAACTATACAACAACAAAAAAAAGAAAATCTAAAGAATAAAAGGTTAGTTTATGTGATTGCATTCATTCATAACAATTGGAACTATTAACAAACAAATTTTGTAGTACATCAATGAATTTCGTATTCCACTAATTACACAAACTGGAATCATTAGTTGACACAATATATGGAGATTAATAATAGATTAATTCCCATTAATTAAATAAAGCAAGGACTTTCAAAAAGAATAATTCAATAATAATTTAATATTTAAATACAAACAATATCGGCAAAACGTTATTCATCAAGGACTAGGATAATTATTAGAAAAACCATATCCATCGCTAACATACTAAGTACAATGTACCAAAATACAGAGTAATAATGCCATTTATAGTTCAAGAAATTAATAAGTAATAAGGAATTCCTACATTTCAATCGTACGTAGAATTTTATTTTCAAGTCTTTGTATGATCTCGAAATTCGACGGAGCAGTAGATACCCAAACAGGACTCGCATATGCTAATAATGGACACAAGTAAGCAAGATAAATGAGTTTTTTATTTTCCAAGAACATATTAGAGTTCCTACAAATAAGTGGATACAGTACGCGAATGCATCTATTAAATTTATCCCTAACATAGTTAATGTGAGGAACATTTAATTCAATTTACGATCTAAGATTACACCCAAATAATTAGCCTGCCCAGACCAATTAATAGGATTATTATTAATTTTGATAGAAGGAATGTTAAGAACCCTTTTATGCGTAAATAGTACTGCTTCGGTTTTCTCAACGTTTAACAGAATACTTAATAAGCCATTGTTCAAGTTGATTAATATAATTCTGAAGATTTTTACTAATGATAAAATGTTTACAACCTTGAGTGAGAAGTGCTGTATCATCTGCAAAAAGGCTAATTTTCACATTATAAATTTGCGAATTATAATTTATGTAAAGATTGTAGAAAAATGGACCAAATATTAAACCCTGGGGAACACCAGCCTGCATTTTTTGGACAGAAGAATCTGTATTACCAATAGAGACTACAAAAGTTCTGTTAGTAAAATAATTTTGAATTATTTTAATTAGAAAAGCAGAAAAGTAGAAAAGAATTAATTAATGGATTAACCCATTGATCCAAACTCTATCAAATGCTTTGGCTACATCAAAGAAAACAACTGCAGTATCTAATTTCCAGGAAAATCCCTCGAAAACAGTTTCAGTGAGATTAAGTAGCTGATGCGTTGTAGATAACTTTTCAATAAAGCCAAATTGCTGAGGAATGAGAAGATTTTTTTTTGTTTAATTTCATTTTTTAGATAAATCAAAATGACCTTTCTTATTAATTTGCTTAATGAAAAAGAAATGAAATTATCCTATAGCTAGAAGTAGAAGATGGATCTTTACGTTTCTTATGAATGGGCAAAATTCGAGCTCTTTTCGAGCTGTAAATAAGAATAATGAATGACAGCATCAGTAATTTGATAATTTTTAAAAATTGCTTTTAAAAGAAGAATTTTCAACATCTTGTTTGTAATAGTATCCATACCAGGGGTTTTATTAATTTTTAAAGTCACTGATGAAATCGATAATAGTAGAAGCTTTAGTGTTAACAATTTTAGGAGCAAAATGTATGGAGTTAAAGTTAGAAATAAAGTCATAAACAGCTTTAGTATTCTGAGGATCATTAATGTTACTTTCCTGAAACTGCTCCTGAAGGCAGTCTGCCAAAATTTCGGCTTTTTGAGAATTAGGTGCAATTGATAGTTTTTAAGGTGTTAATAGAAGATTTTTTTTCTTCTTAAAACCTTTGGAAGCTTCCAAAAAAAGTCTTGGTTATTTACAGTTTAGAGGTGATTATTCCATGAAGTTTGTTTAGATTCAAAGATAGTCGTTCTGAATATAGTTGTAATGATTTTTGCTTTGTGGATCTCTGAAAATTTGCCAATTTTTGCGCGCGTGATTTCTTTGAGTAATTAGAGTTTTAATGTAAAGAGGCAAATAGTTACTATTGGTAGCAATGGTATTTTTAGAAGCAAAGTTGTGAACGTAGATAACGGCATTGGTAAAATTAATTACTTTATTTTCAATATATTGAGAGGAATTAATGTTGTTAGTAGAGTAGGTAACATTTTTATCAAAGGTGTTAGTAAATTTAGACCAAATAGTTCTAGTTTTATTGGGGATTGGGATGGTAGGATAAGTAAAATTATATTTTAGGATAACAGGATTATGATCGGAAGAGAGTTCATTGATAGAATAGGTGAAATGAAAGTTATTAGTAATGGCAAGATCAATTATTGAAGCTGAATTAGTACCAAGTCTAGTGGCCATTAAAGGGGCTTTAGTGTTTAAGATGACCAATGACGTTGCAATTAATACATTTGGGAACATCAATTTTCCCTTCAATAGTACACTCTTTATGGGAGTGTTCTTTTCTGCATTTTAAGCATCGAGGCTTAAACCCACAGTTATTAACACTATTATGAAAATTGTTGCATTTGAAACAGTACTTCGTCATCGGTCTCAAATTAAATTTCTCGACCTTAATAAAATAAAAAAGCCTTTCTAATTTAAAGATCTCCACACTTTTTGACTCTCTAGAGAGAGTAACTAGAGAGTAGTGAGTACTGGCGAAAGAGCGAACCTAACTTACCAGATAGAAAAAAGATGTTTGCTTTTACCTCTTTGTAATTGTATAACTTTATACTTAATTGTTTACCTTTTTTTTAACCAACGGCCATACCATGCTGAATATACCGGTTCTCATTAGATCACCGAAGTCAAGCATCATTGGGCGCGGTCAGTACTGGGATGGGTGACCACCTGGGAACCGCGTGCCGTTGGCATTCACAAGTTTGGGACCTGAATGGCCGAGTATCTAGCGCTCTGGCGTTCGGTGCCACAGGTTTCGGGTTCGAATCCCGGCGGTGCCATGGATGTTTGTAGTGGTTCGGAATCCACTTTAAACCGTAGGTCCCGGTCTCCTATGACCGTAAGAGAATCACGGAGCCAAAGTCAGACTTCTACCTACGGGTGCTCCATCACATCAGAAGCTGTTTCCTTCCCCTTCAATCATGAGTACGTATGGTCTCGTGGGCTTGGCCAGCCAAGTGGGATAAGAAATAACAAACATAACTTTATTCACCGAGAAATCGAGGTTAGTTAACTCCTTTTAAATTTTATTATCTGGTGTTTTAATATATAGCCCTTTTATAACACCCTTAATCGATTTCTGATACTTAGGTGTTATGGCAAAATATTCTATAGAAAATTTTGCTAAATATTTGGTAATAGCTCTGTGTTTCATCCGCTTCAATTTTCTGTTTCGAAATAACATATTAATGTTATGCTTTAAGATAAGAAATGAAATTTAAAATATACATTGCACAGTGTTCGTGGCACTGCATAATCGAAAAGAATTTTTTTAATCATTTACATCATTGTGTTGATTTCATTAATTTTCTTTACAAATAAACAAATATAAATTAAAAGCATTGATGAAATTGAATTCTAAAAAACATAAAAAAGCAAAATAATTCAGTTCAAAACTAAGTTAAGTTAATAATACAGTTAATAATTCAGTTCAATAAGTTAATAATTCAGTTCAAATAAATTCAAAACTAATTTCACTGCAGAGAAAAAAGAATTTCTAAGTGCTTTTCAAAATCGAGAAAAAGTTGAATCTTATAGGTACTTTTCTAAATTCAATTAAAAAAACTTCAATATATCGAAAACATTTATTCAAATGTATCAATGTAATATGAATTCCCTATAGTCTAATTTTTTTATTGGTTTTTATTAATTTTCTTTAATAGCAAATATCATTCTTATACATGATTGTTGATTTGTCATCATATATACTCGAAATTCATATCATTAAAATTCATTTTTAACAGTTTTACACCGCTATTTCAATCCGCAGTGACCATTTTGTAGCATTTTTTCTCACGAGAAGAGTTTTGGCATTTCATTCCCAGAAGAGAGGAATGTATGTTATTTAAAAATATATATATAATGAACCCATTACTTAATAATAATAAACCCATCACTCACATTTGACAGTAGACGAGATTTATTGTGGGTAGTTATATTGTATGCAATTAATGTTTTGTACTAATGAGAATGACTGTCACTCAAATTTGATAGCAGATATTTTGTAGCATGTATAATGAGACTCAGAAAATTAGCGAATGTGCAACCTTCAAAGGTCTAAACAATTACAGATTGAATATCAACCAATTGATATACCATGAGTTGTTCCATCGGGATTGGTGATAGACCACTAGCTGAGAAAGGTCTACTCCAATGAGAAGTGAGAGAAGCTGGCCCATCCCCACTTGACAGATTATTTAAAAGTAGATTTTTAGCGAAAAAGCGAGAGTTCTGCGACGAGACGACCAGAATTGTTTTTCTTTTCTGTACAGTGACTGAATAGGCCAGAGTATCAGCCTTTTTTCAAAGTGAACCTCTTCTAGTTTCGTGTATCACGTCATATTATTAAGGTCTGCCACAGAATACATATTTTTAGATTCGAATTAACTCAAGAACTCTGAAAATCTTCGTCCTTGGAGTGAATTGCATTTGTGAATCAAATTAACTTTAATATTCATTTTTTGGTAAATAGAATTCTGTATATATGTATATAATGCTTCTAAATAAAAATTAAAGTGTTCCCATGAACCTGAAAGTGGCCCTCTTCTGGAAGCCACTATAGGTCTAATATAGGCTGAGACATTACAATTTCAATAACCATGAATATATTTTTCAATAAAAAAAATTGTTAATAAGAGAAATTACAACAAAAAAAAATATAATTTTACTAAAAAAAATCCTAAAAACAAACCTTTAAAAAACATTTCCATAAAAAGATTTACAAATTTTCCACTGAGTTCGTTTGTCCTTTTCTTGAGTTATGTTTATATTTCAGTTCGTCTTCAATGCAAAAGTTCAAACTTCATTGAAATATTTCGAACTTCATAAAACTTCGTTTGTTTACGTTGTAATTTTCGTTTGTAATTTTATAATTCGTACTTCTTTAATAAAAAAATTGGTTTTTATTGAATCTTCATTTTTTTTTCTTTTCAGAATTCGCATGTTACAGGTACCTAATGAGAAGTTCTGTCTATATCTTAGTAGTGTTTCGTCATTGCTTTTGCATGCAGTTTCTTTGTCCTTCGACATTTTAACCAAATAGATCTACCAAAAAAATTCAGTTATAATTTCTCCTTTGAGTACCTATATTCTTATACATAATTGTATTTTGTTTTGTTTCTTTCTTAAGATGAACGAAATTTATTCTGATACTTCACCGAAATATATTATATTTCATTTACCTATTTATACTTCATTTACCTACTTTAAATATGGCTCTAACACTACGTTGTTTTCTTCTTGCATGCCAATTAAAATGTTGGAAATTGTATTAATCTCTCATCTCTTTTCTTCATGCGATTTGCTTTTATTTTTAAGTAAAATTTTAATTAATGATATCTGAAATAGTGTAATAAAATATCTTTGGATGTCCTTTGTTTAATCCTTGACATTTTTGCCAAATGGATATACCAAGACGACAATATATTTACAGTTTTTCAATTGAACATTTATCTATTTGCAAAGCTGTGTTTGGTTTCTTTCTCAATGCAAAATGTCCATTCCGAAATTTCCTCAAAATGTTTCATACTTATTTCCCTAGTGCTTCGTTTATCTTCCTTGGTTATGAGTTTATAATTTGCACTCTTTTCTTTCTGTTTACCAATAGAAAGTTTAGAACTTTTATTACTACTGCATCTTTTCTTAGGTTCATTTTGTTTGCTTTTGTTTCTACATGAAGATCTAGAAAACGATTTGCTAGGTGGTGTAACGAAAAGTTCTACTTCTTGAAGACATTCTTCGTGTTTTTCTTGGATGCACCTTGCGTCTTGTTCTTCAACATTTTCAACAATTGATTGGGATTCTGCAAGTGTATTTAAAGAAGTAGTGGTCATAAGCGAAGACCACAGCCTTTCTGCTTTTGAAATACTAGATGTCGTGCACTTACTGTAAGTTCTGTCAGCATGGAACACAGAGGGCTCGTTATCGTAAAATCCATTATTAGTTTTAGGCTCCTCTTCAATTACTGGAGATAGGCATTGGAAAATTGAAGGCATAACTCGAGTTTCTGCTAAGGGACTGTCGAATGGAGTGGATGTAGATGGATATGAAAAGGTTTCATCTAATAAATCCCCAGTGTTTAAAATGTTATTTGAGTTCTTTTGCTTTGATTCGGTTCGAGATTGACTCTTCCGTTTGGAAACCTTTGGTACCTTAAATTCTTTTCCACTTCCAGAAACTTCAATTTGATCTTTAGTTAAGTTATGTGTATCATTTTCTGTGGTGATTTCATCATTCATGAGATCTTTAAAAGTGATGGAATTGTTTTTCAGAAATGAAGTTACCTCATTTGATTGATTAAGACGCAGTGTCTTCAAATTATCATCGTTTGTATCTGGTTCTACAGATTTGGAAATTAATGATGATTTGTGGTTATTATTTGATTTCTTTATTACATTCGTTTTTAAAATTTTCTTTGTGCCATTTTGTTGCGATTTGGTTTGAGATTGAATCTTCCTTTTTGAAACCTTTGATGTCTTAATTTTTGGTTGTCTTTTAGCAGCAGAATATTTAATTCGATTTTCCGTCAAATTATTTTTTTCATTGGGTTTATTTTCATCACTTTCCAGAATTATTTTATCATTCAAAAGATTTTCAGAAAAAATATCTTCGTTTTTCAAAATTCGTTCCTCTTTATTGCATGGTGTATTTGAAGTTACAAAATTATCTTCTGCTCCTGATATGGAAAGGGATGGTGGTTCTTCTTGATTTTTAGAAATTAATTGTGTATTGCAGACATTGTTTAATTTCTTGATTACATTGGCATTTAAAATTTTATTTATGCCATTTTGTTGTAATTTGGTTTGAGATTGAATCTTCCTTTTTGAAATCTTCAGTGGTTTAATTTTTGGTTTTCTTTTAGCAACAGAATATTTAATTTGATTTTCAGTCAAATTATTTTTTCCGGTGGGTTTATTTTCATCACTTCCCAGGATTATTTTATCATCCAATAGAATTTCAGAAATAATATGTTTGTTTTCTAAAATTGATTCGCCTTTTTTGGACATTTCAAGGCATGGTGTATTTGAATTTACAAAATTATTTTTTACGTTTGATGGGGAAAGGGTTGGCGGTTCTTCTTCATTTTTAGAAATTAATGACGTATTGCAGACATTATTAAATTTCTTAATTACATTGGCATTTAAAATTTTCTTCGTATTATTTTGCTTTGATTTGGTTTGAGGTTGAATCTTCCCTTTGGAAACTTCTAATAGGTTTCGCCTTTTTCCTCTTTCAGTAACTAAAGCTGTAATTTTATCTTCAATCAAATTTTCGTAATTACTATTGATGATTTTGTCATTTATGAGATGATCAAAAATAGGAAAATTGTTTTGGGAATTGATTTGACCTCATTTGAATTATTAAACATGGAATTTCTGAAGTTGTCAAATTGTCATCTCTATTGTTTGGTTTGGAAATAATTGATGATCCTTTGTTTTTAAAAATTAGCGACGAATTGTTTAATTTTTTTATTATATTGAAATGAGCCTGCTTTTTTTTATTTACCAAGCATGAGCCCATGATTTTATTATCCTGTTGCTTTAATTTTCTTATTTTTACAATTCGATTGCACGTCTCTTCAAGATCTGTTTCTCCCGGAATTTTTTTGACGTGAGAAAAAGTATCATCTATTTTGTTTCTAGAAAAATGTTGAGGTATTTTGTTCTTAATATCATTTCTTAAATAAATTTTAGTTTGCTCTTTGATGTTTTTTAGCTTTTGGTGAATTCCTTTGAAATTCTTCCGTGAATTGATTAGCTGTTTTTTATTTAAAGCTGTTTTACTATGGACCTCGAAATTTTTATTGCAATCTGTTTGTTGTGAAGATGTTTCTTTCGAAATAGATGTTTCTTCGAAATTTAAATTATTAGACTTGTGCAATGAATATAAATTTGTTAAGGATAAATTCTTTTGTTTGCACCATTTGACAAATTCTTTACTATTTAAAGCAGTTCTTTTCCCATGAGGTTTCCTATTCATTGCATGCGTTGATTTCATATCAGATACTCTCTTCTCACGAAGCGGGGAATTATCTCTGGTAATAAAATCTTCAGTATTTGCCATTTTACCCTGAGTTGAAAGTTTGAGAAAATTAACGCTAGATTCTTTTGGTTGTGCAACATTTTTATTTGCTAAAGTAGATGATTCATTTCTGATTGGTTTAGTTACTGCTAACTTAATAGGTGTATCTTTGAATTGAAAGCTTTGAGAATTTCCCCTTAAGGCATTTCTATGTGAAACAGCATTTTTGCTGCTATTTAAATATTCAATACTATCATTCTGATTTTTGTACTTTTGTACTAAACATGGATCGGGATAGATGGGAGAAATATCGGAAATTTTATTACGATTTTTAAAAACTGAGTTTAAAGTCGAAGTGCTAAACTTTTCAGAAGTTCTTCTCAAAAACAAATTTGAAAAAGAGCTAGACTCTCGCTCCAGAATCCCTTTAGAGCTCTCACTTCCTGAAATTTCTGACAAGCTTTGATGAATGGAGCTCGTTGGATTGGTTCCTTTGATCGCCTTAAGCTTCTTAGCTCCGAAGAAAGAGTAAAAGGAATTCATGTATTTCTTCTTGCGACTAGTGGGATTCATCATGCTTACTTGTTTGAAAGAAAGTAAAACATTATCTTGGATTCTTGATATGGGGGTACTTGTTTTTGCTGATCTCTTACCTCTCTTTTGCTTCTTCATTTCGCCAAATTTTATTGCTCAATTATTTTTTAATTAAAAATATTTCCGATAATTAAGAGATTAACTGTTAATGTTAAACGATCACCAATCGATTTTCTCTTTCCGTTTCTAAAATATTAAACAGTTTCATCGAAAATTTCTCATGTTACAATCAATTCAATTTTAATAAATAAGTTATTTTTCAAAAATATCGCAAACTTGGAAATTACTTTTACTTTTCTTATGAATATATCATTCAAAAAAAATTGTTGCACTCCTAGTCTACGATATACCAAATCAAAATAAACATTACGTATCACATAAGCACTTGCTATGGTGTTACATCAAACGTGCGCAAAATTATCATCCATTATTTTTAGTACAATTTGTTAACCAAATAATTTGCATCAGTAATAAATTCGACTCACGGTTAACGTTTGCATATCAAAAAATGTTTTAGAAAAAGTCATTAAAGAAATTTACGTTTTCATCAAAACATCATGTAAAAAAATGTAATAATGTAATGATATACGGCTCGTTTGTAAATATGTTATGTTGAAAAATTAGGTTTTTTTAGCAACTAATTCTTGCTTTAGCACACATGAGAAGAATTAAAATTTTCAACCGTTAATTAAGAGCTTAATTTCTGATATTTATGATAATTCATCTGTAATTTAAACCAATGAAATTAGATTTGAAAACCAAGCAATATGGTTTATTTAATAATTTTATTTTAAATCATACAATTATAAATATACAGGGTGATTATAATTAAAGTCCCACTTTCAAAATGCTGTAACAAAAAAAAAATAGCTCGTCACAATGAGTTCAAATTTGAACTGAAGATACTTGAAGAGGAAAACAGCACGGCATCAAAAAACGTTTCAAAGTGTATTAATAGATGGCGCTGTCAGCGACAAAAATTCGGCTGCGTGATAGTTTGCTTTGAAATTGTAACGTATTTGGCATGAGTAGTGTGTCTATAATGTTCTATAGTGTAGAATCTATAGTGTAGTTCTATAGTGTAGTTCTATAGTGTAGAATGATCTTGATTGTTTCAGTTTCTTGACGGAAAAAAAAATGACTTTCAAGTCATTCAACAGTTGTAACACTGTTAGTGGAAAGCCCATCCACCCCGGCAAGGTCATACCAAATTGGATGGAAAAAAGCGGTGGAAATTGTTTTTTTTTTTTTTTTTTTCTCTCTTTCTTTTTGATGTCATACCGTTTCCCCCTTCTTCAAGTTTCTTCAGCTCAAATTTAAACTCATTGTGTCGAGTGGTTCTTTTTTTTAATAGCATTTTGAAAGGGGGACTTTAATTATAATCATACTGTATATATATTTTTTATATAAAGCCTGATTGATTGACCTGTTGTCATTTGCCGCTGATACGGTAGATAGAAAAGGGGGAAGTGAAATTTTGAATTATTAAGGTGCCTGGACTACTACACAAGGCACTTTAATAACTACTACATAATGCACTAATTCTATACACGTTTAAGAAAACATGCAGCTAGCCTGTAAGTAAAGCGCTTATATTATTCTACCATTGTAGTTAACTAAATGTATAAACCCAGTATCAGGGCCGGATTTTCCTATAGGCTAACTAGGCTTCAGCCTAGGGCCTCAAGATCAAGAGGGGCCTACATTCGAATTGGTTGGTTTCAAATTGATACAATCAATTGGTTTAATTTAAAACTTAAAATTCATAATAATTCATACTTAAACTTTTAAATGCGAATCATTATGAAACAAATCGCTCTGAATTGAATTTGCTTTAATCTTTAATGTATTGAATATATTTAATTTAATTTGATAGAAAATATCATAATTTTAATTGCATATTTTATTTTCATAGTCAAAGTTTTTTATTATTTGAATTGTGTTTCTTTGTAAATGTTGTGTGTTATGTTTGATTAGTTATTGTTACAAGTGCTGAGAATAAATGTCCAAATAAGTGTTCTCGACTTTTTTTTTTTTTTTTTTTTTTTATTTATTATCCGTGCCACATTTTTTATAAAGAGTAGTACCCATCACAACATGTTTCATCTAACATATCGATATATATCACGGTAATGATGTATTTTATTATCTTTCATGTAATATACAAACTTAAAAATGTGTGGTGAAAGGCCTCATAAGTGGAATAGCCTAAGGTTTCTTTTCATCTAAATCCGGCCCTGCCCAGTATTATAGTAAACTGACCTTTTTTAGACAACTTGAAGAAATTAAAAGTGATAGTGATAAAGACCGCAGGTAGCGTATAAAGCTCAAATTTAAATCAGTTGGCGGTGTCTGTGCCAATCACTGCTTTCAAACACCACGATTTTGACAGCAAGTCATCAAAGAAGAAATTAATCTTCAACTTCTCAAGGCTTATTCATAACATAAATACAAGATTCCTTATATACAAAATAAGTAAATATAAATAACGATAATAAAATGAAATTAAAACGAAGTTTAGTTTTTTAGAGCAATCTTATTAAAAAAAATTCAATTAAGATTTGAAAACAAAAATATCTCCAGGAATTAATGTTTTTAATTCAGTTACCACAAACCATAACTAAACGTATAAATGTGAAAAAAATATATATTATATTAATACAGTTCTTTCGTCTGTTGCTGCCTTATTCTATAAAAATTTTTTTTTCTCATTATATTTTCATGTAAGCGTCATATATCCAATTTTTCGGTTTTAACCCAAGGAGTAAAAACCTTCAGGGGTAAATATTCTAGTTACCCCTGAAGGTTCAAAGAAGGCAATGTCCACCTTTCAGCGTCCGGGACTGTTCAAGACATACATGTAGAAAATGTGGTCCCACAATGAGTATAAAAGTAACATCGATAGTTGGACTTACTAGTTGGAGTTTTCTGCTTTTTCTATAGTACGACACGAATATATGGAACAAATAATCGCAGAAGAATCTTCAACTTCTCATAAAATAAATAAATAATGATAATAAAATTAAATAAAAAAACCTCTGTTGATAACCCAGTGTAGTTAAAAATCCTGATTTTTTTTTTTTTTTTTTTGTAATGATTTTTGTTTAAAAAAAATTTAAATAAGATTGGAAAAAGAAAGCATCTGCAGGAATTAATGTTTTTAATTTAGTTACCACAAACCATAATTACAAATTTTATTTAGAATGGAAAAAAAAAATGTATTATGAAAATGCATTTCTTTCATCTGCCTTATTCTAAAATTTCAACAAAGCATAGTGGGAGAGATACAACAGAGTGAGATACAAGTGAAACAGCACACAGTTCTTTTTTTAAATACACTTGTTTTTAAAAATTGTGTCCCACCAAAATTATCTAGTATGTAACAAAAGCAATATTTCATCAAATAAAAATTATTCCTGATGTAAATGTTTTTCTAAAAGATTAAATTACGATGCTTTAGTGGCAAGAAAAAAAATGAAATAACATGATAGTTCATGAAGATAAAACAATATTTTGTAATAAAACAAAAGCTCATATAAATTTGTATAAATATGATTGAGAAAAAATATTAATAAATGGAAAAGTAACATAATTTTTTTATACATTAAACAATCTGAAAGTAGCTTTTAATTTTGGGATTTTTCGATTAACTAAAATTGTAGTTTTTATTAAAATACAAATTGTTAGGAAGGATATAAACTTTTTAAGAATATTAATAACTGCTAAATTTCTTAGATAAGTGTCAGTGATGCAGCAGTTTAAAGACCGAAAATTGTTCATTGCTTGACAAATCACTCAAGTGACACTTGCGAAATAAGGATTGTGTTCCACTCAACCCCCAAAAAAAGATCACCTAGTGTTCTTAAGAATTTAGATCATCTAAATTTGTAATTATTCTTCCTTGGACACTGAATATTTCGGTATGCTTTGCAAATCACGACTAGTTCCAGTTTCTAATAAGACACTTGCATATATTTACACCAACAGATTTTAATAAAATAGATATTAGTCACACTCAAAATCACATTAAGGATAAAATATTAAAATAAAAAAGTTTTCATGAATATTATTTCCACCATAAATCATTGATTACATTTAAAGCTAATCATATATTAAAATAAGAATCTTCATTTCAAGAAGTTCTCAATAAACACATGTTCACAGTTTTTAAAAATCCAACTACTGTTTCGGCACTGCTTGACAGAAGATGCCCCTTAATTTGTTATTTATTCAATCTGTTTTTAAAGCATTGTGTTGTTTGGAACTGTTACAGTTAGTAAATTTCAAAGAACTTTTGATGAAATTAACCAATTGAAATTGTATGTGCTATTTTTTTTATCTGCTTCCCACCTACCCAGTATAATTCGTATACAGTTCTTGATATAGTCTTTGAACCTGCCAACTTGTTATCCGTTGCAAGGTTAACATCACTTCTGCAAGTTATTCTCAATGAAGAGCAAGAACAATGCCTTCAGAAAAGACTCTTGGAAGCAATTACACAGAATTATGCAAGGGAAAGAAAAATTGAAGGAAGTTCTTGCAAAATGAGTTGTCATTGGGTGAAAACTTTTTTTATAATCAAAGAAAATAAATTATAAATTAAATGCACTTTAGGAGTTCGGACTCGATACCTAGAGCCATTTTCTTTATTGCATACTGTAAATAAAAGCATTACAAAATAGTGCCCCGCATGAATACAAGTCAGACACCAGAAAATGACATAAATGTGCATCATCAGAAGGTATTTGAGACTATTCTTTCTTGACAATATTTTATTCCACAATATTCTTCTAACAATACATTTCGTAACTTTACTAGCCTAAAGTTCATTTAGTATTGCTAATTAATTAACTAATGTTCAGTATTTCATACTTTCTTCTTGAATGCTGAACTCGAGGCAATTAATTTAACGATTCAATAAAATGGGAAAACTATTTTCAAATTAAGAAATCTAACACTTAAGACGGATATATTTTTTTAAACTTTTCATTTACAAAAGGATAGTTGGCATCCTAATACATAAATCTTTATCTATTAATATGAACTATATTTGCAGAAAATATTTGTCAAGGAAATTAAATTATAAGTGTTTCTAACACTTTAATCTATTAATGCAGAAGCTTTATTTAGATAAAAATATAAGTGCTAATAACTTTTCAGTTCAGCCAAAAGGAAGATTTTTCAAAAGTTCATATTGAAAGCAATATACAAAATCTATCAGCATACCATATAATTAAATAACTTGCAAGATTAACATTAAAACTAGAGAATTTCGCATTCATCAATTCAATTTTTCCCAAATAGATTTGATATCAGATTTATAAAGGAGAATTGGAATTCAAAGATTACTAGTAATTGTTATATAACAACTACAACTTTTCTTAATTGTGAAAAACATTTCTGAATGAATTGTCACAAAACATAAATTATTGAAGCTCAATTTATTATAAGGATTTTTAGAAAACTATACAACAGCAACATATCGGTGGTTACAAGCTTTAATAAAAAAAAATTTGATTTACATTTCTTTTTATAGAAACAAAGGGAAACTCAAAACTCTGTTAAGCAGTTTCATTAGCAACATCCTCTTCTTCAAATTCACCTTCATCGGCAGTAGCTTCTTGATATTGCTGGTATTCAGATACCAAATCATTCATGTTGGATTCAGCTTCAGTAAATTCCATTTCATCCATACCCTCACCAGTATACCAATGCAAGAAAGCTTTACGACGGAACATAGCTAAAAGAAAAATTGAATAAAGATCAATTAAAATTTATAGACTTTCATCATAATACGGTACTTGCATATTAACAGTACCTTGACGACAGTTGCGCCGATAAAGAACACACACGCCAACCGCAGCTACAGATTTAGTTGTTTTTAAGTGGCACCAATCTATTCCATTGGTTTGGTAACCTTAGTAACTGTTAGATTGGCAACACTTAAAAACCTCGAAATCTGTCGCCAAGGTACCGTTAATACGCAAGTACCCATAATACAATGCAAAAATTCCAACGCGTTTTTAACTAGACATAAACCAAGATAAGAGGGAACTATGCAATTTACTTCATTATAATAATTTAAGACATTAAATTGTAAGCTTTAAACTAAAAATATACCAGAGCCAAATATACTTCCTTAGCGAGAAGTTTACTTCATTAATTTTAAATCTTGAAAGTGTTACAATAACCAGTTATACAGTTCCAATATTAAGAAATACTTTTACAATTTTAAAAAAATTGTAGAACTATTGGTATTATTAGACATTTTACCTGGGAAAATATTTTAAAAACAGTATTTTGAATACTAACAAATTCAAACTAAAAAGTAATGCCATATAAGTTATATAATAAAAATTTTGCAAGTTCTTATTGTATAACTATATTGTTACATAAATAGTAGTTACAAATTGTTAAATAATCTATAAAAGTTTGCAAATCTTTCGGTAAAATTTTATTTTAGTTAATACCAAGAAGAAAAAAAAATTTATGTTTAACTAATGAAAACTCAAATTTTCATTATTCAGCTTTTGCTATAAAAGTCAACCTATAATGAGGTCAATGAAACATTTTATTTTATTTCTCTTCATGTTAAAATAACGGTCTTCAAAAATCCTGTTACTAAATCAGTACAAAATTGACAATTTTACAATATAGCTTAATATTAGATGCTTAAATATTTTTCACAAAAAAGAGTATTATCCACTATAGCATACCTGTGAATTGTTCTGAAATTCTCTTGAAGATCTCTTGAATAGCAGTACTGTTACCAATGAAAGTAGCAGACATCTTAAGACCACGGGGAGGAATGTCACAGACAGCAGTTTTCACATTGTTGGGGATCCATTCAACAAAGTAGCTACTATTCTTGTTCTGTACATTCAACATCTGTTCATCAACTTCTTTCATGCTCATGCGTCCTCTGAAAATAGTTGCGACAGTAAGGTAACGTCCATGTCTGGGATCGCAAGCTGTCATCATATTCTTTGCATCAAACATCTGTTGTGTCAGTTCTGGAACGGACAATGCTCTGTATTGCTGGCTGCCTCTGGATGTCAATGGTGCAAAACCTGGCATAAAGAAGTGAAGACGAGGAAAGGGTACCATGTTGACAGCAAGTTTTCTTAAATCTGCATTCAGTTGACCAGGGAACCTTAGACAAGTGGTTACACCAGACATTGTAACCGATACAAGGTGGTTAAGATCACCGTATGTTGGAGTGGTAAGTTTCAAGGTTCTGAAGCAGATGTCATATAAAGCTTCATTGTCAATACAGAAGGTTTCATCTGTATTTTCAACAAGTTGATGAACGGACAGGGTGGCATTGTAAGGTTCTACAACTGTATCCGAAACCTAAGAAAATGTGCAATTAGAAGATAAATCAAATATAATCTATACAATACTAACTTGTGAGCTATTAACAATGTACTCTAAATTGAAAATTTTTAATTAACAAGTTTTTTACAACTTACATGGATAATCAAATTAAAAGATGCATCATAAAAAGCAATTTTTTCTTGTTCAATATTAAAATAAATAATGAGCAATATAAAATAATGAGCTATATTAAAATTGAACAGATCTTTTCCTTACAAATAAATTCTTTATTTAACAAAACCATGTTGCAATAGAAATGGCAATCCTTATTTCAAAGTTTGAAAATCTGTTTGGACTAACTTGCAGTTCAAAAGTGTTGATGTAGATTTACACAATTATGAATCTGTCACGAAGAGTACTTGCATTATCAATACTTTAAAATAGGTAATCTATTCTCAGCCAATTAAAAATATATAAAAAATTCTAGTTACTTATTACAATAAATTAGTTTATCAAATGAAATAAAAATTGCTTTAATTTTCCTTTCAATGATTAAAAAAACCCATGAAGAATTCCTGGCATTTCATAATTTTTTTTAAATCAAAAGGCTAAATTAAATAAAAAGAATGATGTTTCAACTGACAATTGAAAAGTTATAGTTTACAACTCAAAACTTGAGTAACTTCTATATTGAATGTTCTACTACGTTTTTTAAAATCAAGGATCAATATATTTAATAAAAAATTATACAAGAGTTATTTTAAAATTAACTTAAAATATAGCCACATTTGAACCAATGTGAAATGCATATATTATATACCATATAATCCCACATATAAACCAAGAATTTCTGCATGCTTTTCTATAATGCATGGGTAGAATTATATACACATCTGCTTATCGAAGGGTCGGAACATGGATACTTGTCCGTTGCTGATAAATCACCAAATAAAGAATGTTATTTCTGCATTTTTTTTTTTTTTTTGATAAACTTTAAAAATATAACTCATAAATTAAGGGAATAAATATTCTTATTTTAAAAATTGTTTATGTAGTTTGTTACGTCATCGTAAAAACAAATATATGAAGAAACTTTCACATAGTTAACAGGAAAGTAACTTAAGCATACATGAAAAATAAAATTAATGAATATTTATTTAATATTTTTCATTGTAGCTTGCATATTGATTTTGGTTTGAACTATAATAAGCTTTGCGTAAAACCTACTCTTGCTTTGTACATGGATCGACTTGCGTTCAGAAGTGTATAAATTCAGTCTTAACAGTACTTTTTTTTTTATCCAATTCCAAAAACAGTAAGGCAAGTCCTTCAAATATCCTACTGGTACTTTATTAAAAGTCAAAATTTATCTGAAACATAAACTACAAAATTCCAAAATAAGTTATTTAAATACGTCTTTCTGAATTTCTTGTATTGAACTACTGAATATATTTCAAACATTTCTTGTGTAATAGATAGACTTCAAGTTTTATTGTTTTCTAAAAATATTTACTAAGACAATGCCACATAACAATTGGCTACACTATACATAAACATTTAATTAGGTAGTGACAAGTTACATTAGTTTTTAAAGCCTTTAGATTGATAAAGATGCATTTCATTTCTTATTAAATTACAAAATATTACAGGATTTATCTGAACATAACATTTTAATTTTTAATGTTATTTCCATTTTACTTTATTGGAAAGCTTTATGTAAAAATTATATTCAAACTATGTTAGAATAAAATTTAATTCTAATAGAAACACCTAAGGTATTCAGTTATCTTATAACAAACATAGTATTTATTTACATATATTATAGAGTGATGATAAAGATAATATACAATTAGTAATATATAGTTACTTTTGGAGATGGCATAACACTAAATGTGTTCATTATCCTATCAGGATATTCTTCTCGGATCTTTGAAATCAATAATGTACCCATTCCAGAACCAGTTCCACCACCTAGGGAGTGAGCCAGCTGGAAGCCTTGCAGGCAGTCGCAACTTTCAGATTCTTTTCGCACTACATCTAGAACTGTATCGACTAATTCAGCTCCTTCTGTGTAATGACCCTTGGCCCAGTTGTTTCCAGCACCACTCTGACCTTCAAATTGATAAAAATATGAAACAAATGTTTTAAAGAAATGTGAATATGAAATGATTATAGAGAATGCAACTTAAGAGAATTAATAAGTATAATTCCCTAATTGTTACAAGTATTTAATGCATCAAATTCCAGTAATCTTGTATAGTGCTATAAAACCAGATGAAAAAATTTCTTAAATTTCATAATTAAATGTAAATTTCTTCCAATGAAATCCATGGCTTTTATGAAATGTCACGATTATACCCAACAGAATAATTATCCATATTTAAAATGAAAAATGGATAAAAATTTTAAAAAACCAGTTTAAATTTATCATCAAGTACAAAGATTTTTTTAATATACCATAATCTAATTTAAAACAATTTAAAAAATTAAAAGATGAAAAAAATTTTAATATATAATTTAATATTAGCATGAAAATTGTAACTTTTCTAATATTATACTGCAAAATACAACTAAAAAAATTATGCATAAATAAACCAAAGAGACATTCATTGAGAAATTCCAGTATACATGTAATGGTCAACATAGTTAAAAATTAAATTAATGAAGCAATTATATTCTCACTTGCTTCAATTAAATCTTTACTTTTGACGTCACTATATAAACTTAATTATTCCATGCGCAAGATTTAATATTTATCCCTTTAATAACAGTAACTGTTCAGTAATCCAGAATTCACACAAGTTTTTTTATTCTTATGTACTCGCTGCATCTAAGTATTACAGAGCAAGATTTATTCCAAGAAGTAAAGTTCTTTCGATTATAAAGATATTTGATAGATAAATTATGCGAATTATTATAGCAATTTATATTATGCTACTAGTTCAATTTTTTAACCTCTTCGGAACACTTTGCTGTAGGATAAACAAAGCCCAAACCGGACCAAAACGGAGTTGGCCGAAATAAAACCGCTACCAACTACTCCAACACTTGTTTAACATTCTGCTTATGGACTAACACACATTCAAAGCAAAACCAAGAAATGCTTTTCCCATCACATTTCTACAATGTAAGAATGCTTATTTTCAGTTAATATACATTACTTAAGTAAGATGGCTGCAGAAGAAATTATTGTCCGAGATTTCACGACGTTATAAATAAAGTTATTTTTTCAGTGCAATTTTGATGTCCCCAAAAGTAGATTTTTTATATTGCCCATAAGCAAGCTTACATAGGACAATGCCAAAAAAAATTTCCCGAAGCATTTAAGCACCCATGTAGGTAGTTGTATTACTTGTACAAACAGGTTCTCCCGCCCCCATACATCTAATAAATTCAATGTTGCTTCACAAAAAGGAAAAAAATTAAATGGAACCAAATCACTTTGTTGTTAAATTTATATACAATTATTCAAGCTTTAATATTATTATGGATATCAAATTTTTTTAATTAAAGTGAAATGCTAAGGAACTTTACCAAAGATAAAATTGTCAGGTCTGAAGAGTTGACCAAATGGACCAGATCGGACAGAATCCATTGTACCTGGCTCCAAATCAAGCAAGATGCCACGTGGAACATATTTACCTCCTATAATTAAATAAGAAATTATAAATTTATGTTAAAACATACAGGAAAGTGTTTAATTTTTAGAAACATTTAAACCACAAAATTTAATTCTTCAATAACTTTGAACCACAACTAATTTACATTACATATCAGCGTTACATTTACATTACAATTAATAGCATCGAAATAATTGAACATATTTTAATGAGTTTTACAAGGTCCTACATCTTCACGGTTTGAACAAATATTATGAAATACAAAACATTTAATATGAGAACTTAAGATAATATTTAAATTTTATGTTCGAGATAAAATAATTAAATTATTTTTGTAGTTTTAACATAACAGTACCTGAAGCTTCATTGTAGTACACATTAATTCTTTCCAATTGAAGATCAGAATCGCCATGATATGCACCAGTAGGATCAATGCCATGTTCATCGGAAATAACTTCCCAAAACTAAAACAAAAGTGTAACACATAGTTAAGAAACAATATTTGCACCATTGTATAGAGAAATTTAAAACAAACCAAATCAATAAAATTACGGAATTGAAACGCAATTTTCCCTTTAAAAAAAAAAAAAAAAGTTTTTCAAAATTATAATATTTAACGGATTACTTATTCTAAAAATTATCGTTTTGAAACCAAAGAGAATTATTTTTAGTCAATATTTGTGTTTGATAAACAGGTTAAGTTTTGATTTCAAAACCGAAATTGATCGCACTTTTAGAAAAATAAAACAAATCAAAAATATTAAAATAGGCATATATCATAATACGGAGATATTAAGATGTTAAATTATTGATAAATATGAAATGTCTTGCCTTAGTTACCTAGAAAAACCGTTAAATAGTAATATAAAATAACCGAAATAAAATGGTGGTACGCATTAATGCATAACTGAAGATTAAAAACTAGAACAGAAACGAATCATAAAATAATTATTTTTAAACTCACTTTGGCACCAATCTGATTACCACACTGGCCAGCTTGGATATGAACAATTTCACGCATATTTGCAGAATATAATGGTATTTAGAAATACACAGCAAATTCAATCGATGCTTCCCAACTGAAAGCGGTTTCTAGAAAAGACGCGGTAATATGGGCGCACCTTAAATATACGTAATGCTACGTCACAAAAATTTGAAACTATGGCAGCCAACTCAGTTTCCAAGGAAACAGCGACCTCTAGAAGACAACATCCTTTTGGAAAAGATTTAATATTGCGGCAACATTTAATTCGAAATATTTTTAAAGAATCAATGAAAATTTACTTAAGTTCCGTTAACACTCCAAAAAAATTTTGAAATAATTTTAATAATATTTTACCACGCCCTCCTCCTTCCCTCCCTTTGATTGCTAACGTATCTTACTACAAAAGATGCCGGTCGCCTGTCAGAAAATATCTCTTGGCTATGTTTAAACAAAGAGGGCTGTAAATATAAGATAGTGTCCCCTTTTTATTTAAAAATTTATTTTTAAAATAAATAAATTACACATAAAAGTTTTCATAGTGGGGTTTTTTTTTTTTTTTTTTTTTTTTTTTTTTTTTTTTCACCCCTTACTTTGTCTAACAATGCAGAATATATTTAAAATAATTATATACAATTTAAAATAATTATATTTAAATTGTATTAATTTTATCTAACTTCAGTTTGGTTTAATAATCAATATTTTAATTGCTTATTATTCATGTATAAAAATGACGATTTATTTCGTTTATTTTTAAAGCGAATTGTGTGACGAATATTTTTAAAACTATGGTTGAACTTGAGTATTTTATTTCTCTGTTTTTGTAGATTAATACAGAGATCCATGGCCGCGTAATGGCATCTAGCTCCTTTAATGTTAGATGTAGAAACATAGTGGTGGTCTCATGCTCTTTGAGTTAATAAGAAATAATTAAATGCCCTTTTTTAAAAGATTTATTTATTTATTAAAATTATTAAATTATTAAAAATAAAAATTTGGAAATAAAGAAAAGAAAAAGATTTAAATGGAGTGTAGATGCTGAGGAAATCAGTTGCACATAATCAAAAATAAAACAATGAGCAAAGTCCAAATTAGGAGAAAAAATAACTTAGAAGAATATCGAATTTTTTTCGTCTAGACAGTTGGGGATAATAAATGAGTCATACAGGATAAATGAGTGAAATAGAGGAGCAATGCGAGATCGTAACGCAATTGAAAGGAGAAAATCGTCAGGATTAGGAATTAATTTAAAATATTTAGAACAGTGCGAGGTCTTTTACTATATTTGAAGGGAAGAAATATCATAATCGTAATTTTGTACGGTATTTAAAACTGGGTTATTAATGTTAGCTTCTCATTATAAAATTTAGTAGAAATTTTGTGAACAAATTTTCTTACACTTGGAATTGAGATAAGATTGTTTATATTATCGTTACGAAAGTACCAGAGGGAATTAGTTAACATTCTAAGAGTTTTTTTCTCAAGCCATTAATTAAAAATCTCCCTTTGCGTTGTTTAAATAATGGGGGACTGTAAAAATAAGAAAGTGACCCATTTTTATTTAAAAATTTATTTTTAAAATTAGTAAATTATATTATAAAAATATTTTCTTAGGAGTGGGTGGGTGTTTTTGGGATGGTTTTTTTTTTTTTTTTTTTTTTTCTCCCTCCTCTAATATATTTAAAAATTTCCTAAAATTTCTAGTTCCATTTCATTTTTATTTATTTATTTTTTAGAATTTCTTAATAATTATAACTTATATAAAATTAATACAATTGAAAGTTATAATTATTTAGAAATTCCAAAAAATAAATAAATAAAAATGAAGTGGAACTAGAAATTTTAGGAAATCTTTAGTTTGGCTTAATAATCAATATTTTATTGGATTATTACTTATACTTAAAAAATGAAAGTTTAGTTTGTTTATTTTTAAAGCGAATTTTTTGCGGTACATATTTTTTAAAATTATGGTTGGATTTGAGTATTTTATTTCTTGACTTCACAAGAATAATTGGACACAATATCTGAATTGTAATTATATCCACAAATGCAGGATTTATTCTCACAGATTTCAATAACAAATTATTTACCATTATAATATCTCTGTCTTCATGGTAAATCCTGGTTTGATTTGTCGCTCTACGGTCATCTTTTGCACAATTTAAAAAAATAGACAGGGACCTACAGTTTAACGTAGATTCTGAACCACCAACAGACATCCATGCCACCACCAGGATTTGAACCTGAAGCCTTCGGTACCAACGGTGGTGGTACCAGTGGTAAATCCTTCATTCAAATGTCATCTACCGTAAGCCAGCGAAGTATAGAGATTTTTTTTTCATTAAGGTACAAAGCATGACGACTCTATAAATTTTATTTATTTTGTTCGAAGCGAACATGATTCAACCTACGGGATTTTTTTTTCTTTATCTTTTAAATAATCGAAAAATAAAGTAGGCATAAGAACAACAACATTTATATCATGAAGGCGAGATAGATAGGAAAGTGGCAGGAGCTACTGAAGAGTTCAGCAAGCAGGAAAGGTCATGAATTGGTCATCGTCGATTTGATTGAAATTTATACTAAAAGTACAACACACAAAAAAAAGTACAAGTAAAAGTATAGTTGCAATGGTAATTACACGATTAAATTATATTTATTTTTAAAAAATGACTGGTGGCCTTAAAGTTTTTACTCAGGTAGAAATACTAACTTTGTAAATAACGACATGTTTCTCATAATTATGTATTTACAAATTATGTTTATAGCATTTATTTCTTATCAATGAACTTTAATAATTAATATTATTTGAATCCCTTTTATTTCATTTTACATTTTCTCAAAAATTTTTACTGGCCTTAAAGTTTTTACTCAGGCTGTAGATTAAAATAATATAACTCACATCTCTATAATTTTCATGGATAAACTAATTTATACAATTCTGTGATACAGTTATTAACGTCTCGATCTAGCAATCGGATAAATGCAGATTTATTTGCTCTTTTTGTTTTTGTTTTTTCAATTCATGCAAGTAATACAAAAAAATTAATAGGTATTTTTAAAATATACTTTTTTTTTTTTTTTTTTTTAAATTTTATTTTATGAAAAACTTTGTTAAACATTTTTAGTGTTACCTGACTTTTTTTTTTTATATACAGATGTGTTTATGGAAAAATATTTTGATTCCAGTAGTCAGAATAAAATATTTTATCACATTCTACAAAAAAAGAATATTTTATTCAGAACAGATATAGAACATTCTATCTGAAAAGAAATTAAAATTCTCTTTGGAATGTTTTACTTTCAAAATACTTCAGAATTGGCAAACGAAAGTTACAAGAATGAGAACAAGAAAAAAAAAAAAAAAATGAAGTACATTGATAAAATTGATGAACATGTATCTTCATTGAAGAAAAAAGAATGCGAACAATTTTCAAAAATAAGAACATAGTCTGTTTCAAAATCGATTTATTGAAAAATTGCTGTTTATGTATAAACTCGACAATCAAAATGCATTGTGCATACCATGAACCACATTTATTTTCCTATTATGGATAATAACCTAACCTGGCTTTTTCTGCATATAATATTTTATAATAATATGCTGTATAAGTATAAAAAAATTCACAACGGAATTATTCTTAAATTCAAAACTTATGTATTAAATAGAATGTGTTTTCTTTCCCTGCAATCTGAAAAATTATTTTCCCTATTTTTTGTATTAAATTAAACCAGACACGCAATTTTCCAAAAAAATGCATGTATTTGGAAAAGTAAAAAGGTAAAGGTCTTGTTGTTCCTTGTAAAAGAATATTTTAAAAAGAACATACGCTTTTTTGAGTAATATATATATTAAGAACCCAATTTTTTATTCATTATGTCGCAACTTTTGACATATGAAATTCAGTAAATTTTCAATTAACCATTAATCAAGCTATTTATTTTTCAACTTAAATTAAAATGTAAGGAATATACTTCTCTGTTATTAGATATAACTTGATTTAATGAAAGGATTGAGAAAACAAATAAAATCATGAAACTATATTTTCAGTGTAGTGATTATTTTTAATTTCGTGAAGTTAGATAATGTATAGTAGTTATTTTATTTTAGTAATCATTTAATAATTAATATTGTAGAATATGAATAGTTATTAATTTTTTAATTATTTATTTCATTCACAAAAGACGATTACTCGAAATAAAAAAAATCTTAAGTTTAATTTCCCGTAACTGATTTAAAATAAGTTACATTAAAATAAAACTTTCTATAACATAAATAAATATGTTCTTTTAAATTTAAACAATTACAAAAACTATGTAAAATCAAGCTCTTATAGAAATATAACCCTGTAATTTTTAGCAGTGTTACAAATTTTAGTAAGTCGCGAAACAAATACTAAACTTTCTAAATTAAACAAAACATTGATTTCATTTTATTACACTGCAGTATTTCTTCAGCATTTCTTTTCTTTTTAACTAAAACAATTTTTTAATAAATAACTTAAAAAATTGCTATTATGTAGAACACCTTATACCCTTGGTTTTAAAGAAAAAATGTAACTTTTTAAAACTTCTTTTTTTTTTTTTTTACTTAAAAACTAAATGTCTAACAATTTTATTAGAAACATATTTATTACCTGACATTTAAATATAAATATTATTTTGAGTTTTCTTTGCAACAGCCACTGTTCACTTCGAATCGTGAATCAATGATTTTCAATTTTTAGTTAATCTTTTTCTTTGTGAATGATACATGAAAATATATTTTATAGAATTGATATTTTACCGCTGTGTTGTACAAAATGATTGTATTTCTGACTCTGCTATCCATATTTTTGTTATTTAACATATATATATAAAAGGTACTTTATTTATTTACAAGTACTTTATTTTTAAAGGATTTTACAGATAAATGATGTCATAATGCAGCTCCAGCAATGAGTATGGAAGCATATAGAAGTTATAAACGTCTGGCAGTCAAAGCGATTGGTTATTAAAAACAAATCATTAAAAGTATTATAGTTAGTAAGAGATGAGAAATGAACAGTATATATACATAAATAGAAAAGTCAAGTCAGATATTGTAGAACAGTCGAGATATGTGGGCGATATATCGAGAATGTGGGAGTGTGAACTTTCGAGATATGTGGGAGTCCAAGGTCAATAGAAAATAGCACAATAACTGAATCTGTTAATTGTAGATCGGGAATCATTAAGAGCAAAACTAGTGTGTTAGTGTTTTTAAATTTTGCTTGATAGTCTTTTTATTTAATAATTTGTAAACAGTGCACGTTTAATCGAAAACATGAAATAAGAAGAAACGAATCACAGTTCGAAATTTCATTATCAGTTACGAAATTTAGAACAAACTTACAGGAATGCTGTGGAATATGTGTAAATTCAAAAAAATAATTCGATTAATTAGCTATCACGGAGTGAAGAAATTTGTTTTAAAAAAATTATATCCGAAAGTAACTTTCAGAAATTTTTGTCTCATGTAAAAGCAGCAAGTAATGAAATATTTCCTAACAGCTGAAAACAATCATTTTCATTATCATTACCAGATAAAAAAAAACAATAGTTTAATAATATGTTAATAAGTCTCCAAAAGCTTCTTCAAATACCCTTCAAAAAGTATAGTTTAATGATATGCTAATCAAATTCTTAATACAAACAATTTCGGCAAGTCCCCATTTATCAACGACTAGAACAATTATTGGAATAATAATATCCATTGCCGACATACAAAGTATAATATACCAAAATGTAGAATAATTATAATTCAAGAAATTAATAAGTTGTAAGAAATTGCTATATTTGTTTCACAACCAGATAACTTTTAAAGTAGCATTATCAATTATAAATCATTATAATCTTTGTAATTACATTTATCCCCATATTTCATATCTAAAATAAACTTTTATAACCCCCTCTCCATAGGATAATTCGTTACTAATTGTGAATAACGAAAGTTCATTGGCAACTGGCGTACCGATTAAGGAGTACCAACAGGAGGAAATACCTCTTAAACCTCCTCATCTTAATTCATAAATATGATTACAATTATAATTGGCTGCTTAATTAAAGTTAGTAAAAATAAAATAACAGATAAAGTTTCAAAAAATTCAATTAATGGGGTACTCAAAAAAGTTTTAAAATAAATATAAGTAAAATACAAAATAACAGAATTTAAAAGTTAAGTTTAAATTCGGTACAATTAGAGACCAAAAAAATGATGTACATATTTTTCAATTTTTAAATTTTAAGTGGCTACATAACAAAGTCGATTAACAGTTATAAATATTGCCAAATGATAGGTGCTGCAGTACACTAATGACATAATAAAATTAAGGGTTCTAGTTCTAAATATTTCATCATCATGATTGGCGCAACAGCCCCATGGTTGGCCAAACCCGTCTGCATACTGGCAGATTTCGAAACATGAGATGCCTTCTTTTTTACGGAGTAAGGTTGTCAGTTATGGGTTAGCTCAGTCAGTTATGGTTACAGTCATGCTAGACTGGGACCTACAGTTTAAAGTGGATTCCGAACCACTACAAACATCCATGGCACCGCCGGGACTCGAACCTGTGGTACCGAGCGCCAGAGTACTCGAAAGTTCATTATCCTACCATGTAGGGCAATGGTTTCCAAAGTGGAGCGTGTGTACTCCAGTGGGTTCGCAGTGATACTCAGGAATATGACAAAAACGACGTTCAAACGAGTTGAGGCGATCTCGCTCCTAGGGTCTCCGTCTGACAGCGAGGTACGATTATCTCAGGCTGTGTGTAACAGCTGGTCGTAAAGAGGTGCCTTTGATGTGCGGAAAAAAACACCTCTTGCCGGCCGAGTGGCTAGGGCTCTGGCGCTCGGTACCACAGGTTTCGGGTTTGAGTCCCGGCGGCGCCATGGATGTTTGTAGTGATTCGGTGTCCACTTTAAACTGCAGATCCCTGTCAGTTTAGCCCAAGTGTGCATAAGATAACCGTAGAGCGACTAACCAAACCAAATCTCTTGCCGGAGAGATGCATGATTATCCAATGGCGTCTTTCATCTTAAAAACGTTTTTAATGATTTCGAGAGTGGGATTCTTTCTCGTGTGGACATGCTTTACCGAAACTGACACTTCACATATGCATGCAGCAGTTTCATTTCTTTCTCAATGAATATTTATTCACATGCAGATAAGAACAATTTGTATTTAATTAATTATCTAATTTATAATATCGAAATATATATAATTTTATTTAAGCGTTTATGCAACCCTTTTGTTAGTTTAAATTAAAAATTTAGTGGAGTTTATTCACTTATGTTAAGTTTCAACTTTTAATAATTAGTTTTATTTATTTAATAATGTGTTTGCATCATTTGTGTAGCTCTGTATGCTAATTTTAAATTTAATTTAAGGATGGCAAAATAATAATAAAATAAAAAAGAGTAATTATTTCCCACAAAACAGCTATTACAAAATGCTTAACCACCACCAAGCATATGCAATCAGTAGATGCATCAGCTTCAAAGTAACAATTTTTTTAAAGCTTCAAATTACTCTGAAGATTCATAACAGTTGGCTGCAATGAAGGGAATGTTTCAATTTCATACTATAATTAGCATTCAAACTTTTCATAATATAGACTGTACAACTAAATTATCATGAACTAAATAAATAAAAAAAAAATGAAAGCCTATTATTAAACCAGTATTTAAAAATAAAAAAATTTAAACTGAAGCATTTATAGTTTTATATGCATCAAATGCGAAACAAAATTATATCCTATACTAGTATATTACCGAGGGCAAAACTGTAGAAATTTTGTCAAACCATCTATGCAAAGTAATAAATGAAAGCAATTTGAAATCCAGAGTTGTTGTGCCAACAGCTGATAATTAAGTAATAATAATTACAATTTATTTGTACTATAGTCGTTTTTCTGTTCAAGTGGCTATTTTAAAATAATTTTGTAAAGAAGCCAATTATGGGCACAAAAAACTTTTATCTGCAATACAAATATAAAATCTAGTGGGTGAAGATACTAAAGAGTGAATGATGTATATGTAAAATTACAAAATTTACTGTAAAAGGAATAGATTGTAATATATATGTCACATGCAACATGGTGTCATTTGCATGCCAATTGATGTAGAAATAATAAGTACAATTTATTCGTATTTTACTGTTCAAATGGCTACTTTAAAACAATTCTGTGATGAAGTAAATTTTTAGTTTTTCAAAAGTTAGATGTCTTGCTCTAACACCTATAGCATGTTTTACAATTCAAGCTTTTCCATTCATGTTTTGATGTTCTAAAACAGTATTAATGTATTTTGTACATAATCAAGCATATATTTCTCAAACAATTTAAAAATTGAAAGGGACAATATTTTAACTTTAGAAATTAAGTTTTATTTTGAACGACTTTATCTTCAATATAAATCATTTGAAGACAAATTTCTACCTTTAGTTATAAAAAGAAAATTAGAACAAATATAAGCATTTTTATTAAAACTTTTATTTCTTTTATATATAGAGGAATATGGAAGCTTATCTAAGAGCAGACTTTTTACCAAATGTGTTCTCAATATATAAAACAATAGTGTCAAAAGAAACATCATGGGAAATGAGTTTTCAATGGTCTCTTGTTGCAAATATATTGGGCAAATATTAAATTTTTTATCAAGTTTATTTAAAGAAATATGAGACATTAAAAATAGATGACAAAAGATTAGTGAAACTATAGTTTTTATGAATTTGGAAAGCTTACAAAATGCACATTTTGCAGGAAAATTTACAATCCAATCAAACACTAGTAGTCTTACAGTGCCTAAATCTGAACACTGTATGGGTAATATAGATATAAATTGTAATAATATTGATATAAATTGCCAATTATGAATTACTGTAAAGTGGTGTTTCATAATCAAGATTTAATAGCAAACAGTTAAGAAACATATTTTCCTTTTTTCATAAACTAATAGTATTCATTTTAATTTTAACCTTAATGATTTAAAATTTATTAATATGCAAGAAAGACATTGCAAATTATGCAATGTGCAAAGTTCTTTAACATTTTATTTTCCTTTATAAAGCAGACTTGCATAGATTTTGTCTAATATTAGTTATGTAATATTTAAAAAAAAAATTCTTATTACATTAAAAATGTTTAAAGAAAAATTACCACATATGCATGAATAAATTCAATTTATTGTAAGCAATTTTAGAAAAATATAAAATAACAAATCAGAGCATAAGCCTTATTAAATTTAGATTTCTTTTTAAAGAGAAGCTCAAGCTGTTTAAGCAGTTTCATTAGCAACATCCTCTTCTTCAAATTCACCATCGTCATCAACAGTAGCTTCTTGATATTGCTGGTATTCAGATATTAAATCATTCATATTGGATTCAGCTTCAGTAAATTCCATCTCATCCATACCCTCACCAGTATACCAATGCAAGAAAGCTTTACGACGGAACATGGCTAAAAAAAAAAGGAAAAGAAATTAAACTTTATAAATATACTCAGATTATTTTAAGGTTTTTGAATGCAATATTAGAAGGAAATTTTGGTAAACATAATTGTTTAAGGACTATATGGTAAACAAAAGTAAATTTTCGATTGATTTGAATAACATACCTGTAAATTGTTCTGAAATTCTCTTGAAGATTTCTTGGATAGCAGTAGTGTTTCCAATAAAAGTAGCAGACATCTTAAGACCACGGGGTGGAATGTCACAGACAGCAGTTTTCACATTGTTGGGGATCCATTCAACAAAGTAGCTACTATTCTTGTTCTGTACATTCAACATCTGTTCATCAACTTCTTTCATGCTCATACGTCCTCTGAAAATAGTTGCAACAGTAAGGTAGCGTCCATGTCTGGGATCGCAAGCACACATCATATTCTTAGCATCAAACATCTGTTGTGTCAGTTCTGGAACGGACAATGCTCTATATTGCTGGCTACCTCTGGATGTCAATGGCGCAAAGCCTGGCATAAAGAAGTGAAGACGAGGAAAGGGTACCATGTTGACAGCAAGTTTTCTTAAATCTGCATTCAATTGACCAGGGAACCTCAGACAAGTGGTGATGCCAGACATTGTAACTGATACAAGGTGATTAAGGTCACCATATGTTGGAGTGGTAAGCTTCAAGGTTCTGAAGCAGATGTCATATAAAGCTTCATTGTCAATACAGAAGGTTTCATCTGTATTTTCGACCAGTTGGTGAACGGACAGGGTGGCATTGTAAGGTTCTACAACTGTATCTGAAACCTAAGAAAATGTGCAATTAGAAGGTAATAATTAAAATATAATCTATACAATATTAATTTGTCAGCTATTAAAATTTATCTATTTAGAATTAACAACTTATATATCTATCATCATCAAGTCTGTTTGTTTCTGAAAGCATTGACTACAACAAAGCATCAGAGGTTTTAACCATCAGCTCTCCTGTATGCTAAGCACATTGTTACAACTTAAGCTAATTATTACACATTTAAATATGATTTAATTAAGAAAAAAATTGCTAATAATTTGTTATATAATAAATACATTCAATAAAATTGTATATTTTGAAAAGGTTTTTAACATTTAAAAAAAAAATTTGACAGAGAAAAGTTGAAACTATATATCAATATGCATTTTAATAAAAATACCTTTGGTGATGGTAAAACACTAAATGTGTTCATTATCCTATCAGGATATTCTTCTCTAATCTTTGAAATCAATAATGTACCCATTCCAGAACCAGTTCCACCACCCAGGGAGTGGGCCAGTTGGAAGCCTTGCAGGCAATCACAACTTTCAGATTCTTTTCTCACGACATCTAGAACTGTATCAACTAATTCAGCTCCTTCTGTATAATGGCCTTTAGCCCAGTTGTTTCCAGCTCCACTTTGACCTTTAAATTGATAAAAATTAAAAGAAATTATGCTTATCTGTATATACATGGAAATATATCATATAGTACTTCATATAACAATTCAATATAAATATTAATTTATTCATATGGATTTACATTTAATTATTTATTGAAATTAATTAGAATCATCTGACAAAATATCAAATTCAGTGAAAAGCAATTTTTTTTTTTTTTTTTTTTTTGAAATTGTAAATTAAAATGCAGGTTATTATTATTTTTTTTAATTATTTGAAAGACTACTGCTGGTTTAACAACAAGATTAATCCAATTTTTTATATATAAAAAAATAACTCAAATTAGCAATAATTAATAAAAAAAATTAATGCTCCTTTTTAAATTAATAAAACATGAAATATTTGTTTAATATATAAGCATTTTACATATACATTAGGCAGGCTATTAAAAAAAAATGCTAAAAAAAGTGGAACTAAATAACTTATTTATTAAATTTATATATAACTATTCCAGATTTAATATTAATACAATTATGGGCACCATTTCATTTTAATAAAAAAATCTGATAAGAAACTTTACCAAAGATAAAATTGTCAGGCCTGAAGAGTTGACCAAATGGACCAGATCGAACAGAATCCATTGTACCTGGCTCCAAATCCAGCAGGATGCCACGTGGAACATATTTACCTCCTAAAGCAAAAAAATAAAATTTCTGTCAAAAAAAGATCCAATCAAGCAAAATGGAATTGGACTTATTTGGAATATTATAAATCAGACAATTTCAAATTTCCCTATTAACAGAACACCAAAAAAAACCCCATCAAGTCATTAAATAGTAATCTGTGCCAACATGTTTACTGCACATCAATGACTACATATATATTATAATTGGCTATATTTCTAAGGGAATATAGTTGAAAGTATAAGGAAAAGAAGGATGTACAGGGGAAAAAATAATATTAAAAGTTAGTCTTAAATTTTATCTTTTATGACACTAATGTTAATATTTAAATGTACTATCATAGCAATAATACTAGAATTATTTGTTACTTTAGTATCAAATCAGTACCTGAAGCTTCATTATAATATACATTTATTCTTTCCAATTGCAGGTCAGAATCACCATGGTAGGCACCAGTAGGATCAATGCCATGTTCATCAGAAATAACTTCCCAGAACTAAAAACCAAAATGAGCATGACAATAAAAATATTTGCAACATTAACTTTATAATATAAAAGCAATTTAAAGCAGACCATAGAAATAAAATTAAGGGATATCTGCATATTTTTTCTTAAAATTAAAACATTTAAAAAAGAATATAAATTCTGAGAATTAATCATTTTAATACTCAATTAGTATTAGTCAAAATTTGTGTTTATCAAAATAGTTTCAGTTTAGATTTCAAAATCGAAACTGACCACACCTTAAAATGCCCGATCATACTTACGATTACATACGATACAAAAATAAATTCTGAGAATTAATCGTTTTAATACTCAATTAGTATTAGTCAAAATTTGTGTTTATCAAAAGAGTTTCAGTTTAGATTTCAAAATCAAAACTGACCACACCTTAAAATGCCCGATCATACTTTCATCAATATAAAAAAAATTCTTGCAATATATATATATATATTATTAGAAAACAGATTTATCAATAAATATAAAATATATTTAGCTAGGTAAATTGATTTTTTTCTCAAAATTATCTTATACATTATTTTAAAAAATCAATCACTAAAATTATTGATATAATACAGTCTTGAACAATAGTCCCGGTAATAAAAAAATACTCATATTAAAATATAACTAGAATGCAAATGAATTAAAAAAATAATTTAATTAAAACAATGATCTTATCACTTAAAATAAGATTCAAGTCTAAAATCAAAAACAATCATAATGCAAATATTTTGAAACTCACTTTAGCACCAATCTGGTTACCACACTGGCCAGCTTGGATATGAACAATTTCACGCATATTTACTTAAATATTGCGAGGAATACAAAATATTGTCAAAGAAAGCTCTTAAAAACTTTGTCTAAAAGGACGCGTCTAACCGGACACACCTTAAATGATACTGCTAGCTAGTGACGGGTCGAATAGGTATGATCCGTATAAATGCAACGAACCGTTACATCAGTACGTATGTTACGAATCATTCATGTTTCACTTCGAACCGTTCGATCGTTCGAAAAACTAAGGTGTACCATATCAGCACCTCCTTGATAGAAGGTTTATCCTCCTTCTGGTTTATCAGATAAATTCTGCTTAATAATTAACTTAATCTGCTTAATAACATATATGATTAATAATTATTTATTGTGTTTCATAGACTACATAGACAGTGAGATTGCAAATTCAAAATTGTCAATTAATAATTAATCATCAAACTATTTATTCTCCAAAAATAGACTGAAATTAAAAAAAAAAATATATTCTTCTCTATTACCAGATAGAAACTGAAAGGGCCTATATTTTCTGTTCAATAATTATTTTTAATCTCATAATTTAAGTGATTTATAGCAATTATTATATTCCTTACCCTTCCTCCCAATCTGTGCTTCCCTGATCTACATCATTAAAAGAAGTTACTAATTTCACCTTTAATGATGTTAAATCACAGTAGTTTTTTAATATATAAAATTTTGGTGCAAAATAAATATTACTCACTGAAATGCATATTACTTACATACAAATCAAGAATGATTGTCTTTACGTTATTTATTATTGGATGGTCACAGTAAGATTTAAAATGAAATAAATATTTTCTAGATATGGGATCGATAATATACTGTGCCCATTATTCAGATACTATGCTAATTAAAAAGATACTGTGTTAATTAATAAGTTATATTTATTAATAAGATACTGTGTACATTAATAATTGAAAAATTTTATTTCTCGCCTTATCAAATCCAGAGTAAATTTTTTTAATGAATTTATCAATGAAATAAAACTAATGAAACTACTCTTAAATTATTTCATTCTGCTGTCTGTCCGGCAGAGAATTTTCCTAAACTGACAATCTGGATCCATATTAATTAATGATAATAATGATGCAGTCAAACTTATAAAAATGAAATTCACAATTGCAATGTAAGTGCATAATTTTAAAAATAAGGTTTTTAACACTTTTAAGAAAGATGACGGAAATTCACATAATTTGTAAAGATGCTAATAATTACAGAATATATTAACTTTTTGTGAGCATTTTTTTTTTTTTTTTATTTTCCTTTTCTATTATTATTCTTTTTAATTTTTATTCAATATTTACAAAAAAATAAGCGGGAATTCAGAAAGAAAAGCTATATACTTCAGAATACATTATTCTTCAGTTTTCTGCATACAGTCTTCAATGCATTAAGTGCATGTCATTTATTGTTTTTAAGTCTAAATGTCATTCTGTGTACATTTTTCACGTACATCCTTTCTTAATCTGTATAATCATTTCTTAATCTTCTGGTTTATCAGATAAATTCTGCTTAATAATTAACTTAATCTGCTTAATAACATATATGATTAATAATTATTTATTGTGTTTCATAGACTACATAGACAGTGAGATTGCAAATTCAAAATTGTCAATTAATAATTAATCATCAAACTATTTATTCTCCAAAAATAGACTGAAATTAAAAAAAAAAAAAATATTCTTCTCTATTACCAGATAGAAACTGAAAGGGCCTATATTTTCTGTTCAATAATTATTTTTAATCTCATAATTTAAGTGATTTATAGCAATTATTATATTCCTTAACCATTCTAGTAAATAATATTTTAGACTCTTAATAGTAATCTGAAAGTAATAATTAGAATCTAAATAGTATAATAATATAATAATAATTTAGAATCTAATAGTAATAATCTGAATAATAATAACTTTACTAAGTTCCTGTAACAATACTGATTGATTTTATTGCTTTATGCAAAATAGTTAAGGTAAGTTATATTTTAGAATCTGAATAGTTATTTGTTAAGTTAATTATTTTACTTCAAAAGAGAATTAATAGGAAAAAAAGAAGGAAAAAAAAAAAAAAAACATGTATCAAAAATTTCAAAGAAGTTAAATATCAAATATTTGTTTATTGGAAACATTTCTGAATTACCTTCTCTAATTTCAGTGTGTTGTATTTAGTAAATTCTAAATTACAAATGAATCAACAGCTGTAAAAATGTTGATATTCAAAAATCCATTCTAAAAAAGATAAAAATGGCAGTTTGAATGTAGAAACGGTACTGCACCATCTAATGAGCCTGTGTACAAGAATAACACGAACTGTTAACACGAATGAGACAGCTTCCACTTGGCAACTTTGAAATAGACAGTGTTGTGTTGTGAAGGAACTTTATTATGTTCCTGTATCAGTACTGATTTATTTTATTGCTTTATGCAAAATATCCCACTGTTGTGGAGGGCATGGCCGGGATATGAAAACACATTTTGGTTTTCTGCCCAATGGGTGTGAATAATTTACTAACTTTCTATTTTATCATTTTGAATTTGAAGCCTTTATAAACTTTTGTTTTTTATAGCGGCTTGTTTTGAAGAAATATTTCGTTTTTTTTAAATAGTCGCAATGTTTTCAGAGTTATATTTATAGTGATTTCGAGATCAATCTACATCAACAGATCGTGGGCTTATAACTAAACATAAGGAACTGCTCCTTGAAACATTTAGATTTCTATAAAAGAAGAATATATGTCAATATCTTAAAAAAGCTTTGAAAATTTTACTATAATTTTTAGCATCATGTTTATGTGAATTAGGATTTTCTATCCTCTCCACAACAAAGTATAAAAAGAAAGAAACCTTCATTGACGAAATGAGAGTTTTCTTTTCAGATATATGCCTAAGCATTTAAGAAATTGCGGACACATCGGGTTCATGTTTCTCATTAAAATTCATTTTTTTAACAATTATTTTTCTCCAAAAAAATTAATTTAATTAAAATTTGATTTCATAAACATTGAATTAAAAAAAATTAATTTTATTAAAAGCCTACAATTATTTGCAAAATTTTAAATGAATCTCGATTTCAAAAAGTTCAAGAACCATTGTTCTAATGGATTAAAAAAAAGTTTAATTCTTTGCAATTTTAAATTAAACTGCATAATTATGTTATTGAAGTTTTTGATATTATCAACTGAACATTTAAAAAAAATTTTTTTTTATTTCCCATGGCAGGCTACAAAAAATAATAAAAGAAAAAAGAAAAAGAACACAAAGAACATGAAAACAACAACGAGAATCGAAAGAAATCACATAGTGACATGTTTAGCCCATGAGGGTCCTAGCCTCCCAGTAATGATCGTACACATTAGAGGAAACAAGTGCAGGACAGACAGGAAGGTGAGATGAATCCATGTCTTCTCCAAGTCTGCAGATCATGCATTTTGGGTTTGCAAATCAACTGAACATACAAAAATAGAATTTTATTGATAATATCTTAAAGAAAATAAGTGCCAATCGTCTGTAGATTATACTGTATTCTTTCTCTTTCATGGCGGAAAAAAAAAAGGAAAATTGGTAGGAAATTACTTAATTTAATTATTGTATTGGTAGGAAATTATGTTAAATAAAAAATCAAGATTTCATCTGAAAAAGTTCAATCAACTTAGAAATTAAAAATACCGAATAAACTTTTCCACGACAAATTTTTAATATTTCAAACAAAATAAAATTTTTTTTTTTAGATTAAATAAAATAACTGTATTTTCAAATCAAGAAACATGTGTATTTGAGAATGAAATTGTTTGCATTTTACAAATTCAAGTGGAAAAATATTGTTTAAGTGCATGATTTAAAGCATGATTATTTTATAGAAACATAATTTTTAAGAAATTTTAAAGTTTATTGAAATTTAAGAATCGAAATAGTTCAATTTTTAAAATTATGGTTAAAACTTAAAAATTTATTATGTAAAGTGTCGCGGCATACTTTGAGGAATGACTCATTCATACTTGGTTCTTTTTCCGTGGTTACGAGATCAAAATAAAGGAAATATCTAATTTTTGGCGCAGAAATGCGAAATTTGCCACTTTTGTAGCAGATTATAGCAAGGGATGAATATTGGCACAGATGTTCCATCCCTGTGTAAGAATAAGAAAAATTACCCAAAACACATATAAATGAATGAAACTGAATTTATTACAAGGATTCTTAGAAAATTATACAACAGCAACAAATCGGTGGTTACAAGCTTTAATAAAATTTGATTGGGTTTCTTTCAAAGAAAAAGGGGAAATTCGAAGAGTTTTGAGCTTAGGCAGTTTCATTAGCTACATCCTCTTCTTCAAATTCACCCTCGTCGTCAGCAGTAGCTTCTTGATATTGCTGGTATTCAGATACCAAATCATTCATGTTGGATTCAGCTTCAGTAAATTCCATCTCATCCATACCCTCACCAGTGTACCAATGCAAGAAAGCTTTACGACGGAACATAGCTAAAGAAAGAGAAAGAAAAGATTTAAATCAATTAAATAGAATTTCATAAATATATTTCAATATATACTAAGTATCCAAAAATTTTAGTAATAAAAAATATGAATAAAAATAGAGAAATATGTTATTTTCATGCAATTATATGGATTTTACTAGAATTCACTAATTTAAATCCGAAGGCCATATGTGGCTTATTGTCAGAAAGCTGCCTTTTTAATTTATTGTACATTTGCTGAATCATATCAGCTTTTCAAATTTAATACAATATTAGAATTTAATATCAGCTTTTCAAGACTAAGAATTTAAAAACCTTTGCTATATTGAATATTTAGCTTGAAAATGCTGTAGAAATGATAAAAATATATGATGTAAAATTTAATAATAATTCGTCTAACTTTGATCGTTTTAGGAAAAAGCAATAGTAAGTTATTCCAAAATAATACATTAGAAAGTCAAGCATCTGTGGATTTTTTTTTAATGATTGACCTATGAAAATTTCGTCAATTTTTCCTTTGTTGTTGCAAAAATTCTTACATCAATGCAAAATTTTACTTCTTGAAAAGTTATATTTAGTCTTCTGAAATTTTTTTTTAAATGTCGAAAGATCTATATTGCCCATCGTCTTAACGAGTTTGTGCTTACTTTCATTAAATAATTTAGGAAAATAATTCAATAAAATGGTAATTCAGGAAAAAAAGAAAACTTTAAACCTATTTGAATAACATACCTGTGAATTGTTCTGAAATTCTTTTGAAGATTTCTTGAATAGCAGTACTGTTACCAATGAAAGTAGCGGACATCTTAAGACCACGTGGAGGAATGTCACACACAGCAGTTTTCACATTGTTGGGGATCCATTCAACAAAGAAGCTACTGTTCTTGTTTTGTACGTTCAACATCTGTTCATCAACTTCTTTCATGCTCATACGTCCTCTGAAAATAGTTGCGACAGTAAGGTAACGCCCATGTCTGGGATCACAGGCAGCCATCATATTCTTAGCATCAAACATCTGTTGTGTAAGTTCTGGAACTGTTAAGGCTCTGTATTGCTGGCTACCTCTGGATGTCAATGGTGCAAAGCCTGGCATAAAGAAGTGAAGACGAGGAAAGGGTACCATGTTGACAGCAAGTTTTCTTAAATCTGCATTCAACTGACCAGGGAACCTTAGGCAAGTGGTTACACCAGACATTGTAACTGATACAAGGTGGTTAAGGTCACCGTATGTTGGAGTGGTAAGTTTTAAGGTTCTGAAGCAGATGTCATATAAAGCTTCATTGTCAATACAGAAGGTTTCATCTGTATTTTCAACAAGTTGGTGAACGGACAGGGTAGCGTTATAAGGTTCTACAACTGTATCTGAAACCTAAGAAAATTATACAAAATTAGAATGTAGAAAGTTAACTATAATTTAAAATTAAACCATATAAATTTATCAGTATTAATTTGGAATATATCGTCAATGTTAGTACATTTAAGAATGCTACACTAAATAATTCTTATTTTTTATGTAATTCTGTAACATTAATTTACATATATTATAGAGTATTTAAAATAAATCAAACTTTTATATATTATGAAAGTTTTAATTTACAATTAAATTTTTATTTAGCAAGCTGTTGTAGATACTGTGCATTTACATAAAATTACCTTTGGTGATGGCATAACACTAAATGTGTTCATTATCCTATCGGGATATTCTTCTCTGATCTTTGAAATCAATAATGTACCCATTCCAGAACCAGTTCCACCGCCCAGGGAGTGAGCAAGTTGGAAACCTTGCAGGCAATCACAACTTTCAGATTCTTTTCTCACGACATCTAGAACTGTATCGACTAATTCAGCTCCTTCTGTATAGTGTCCTTTGGCCCAGTTGTTACCAGCTCCACTCTGACCTTTAAATTGATAAAAATTTCCAATTACATGTTTTCATAAATTATGCTTGTGAAAAAGTATATACAACAGAGAAGGATAAAAACTGCAAAACTGAATATACATTTTTATTTATAAGTTAATGATTGAAATTTAAATATTTACTGAAGTTCAATCTAATTATTTTGCAAATGATATCAAACTGAATTAAAAAAAAAATTCATAATCGAATGATGAAAACACGGGTTTCTTCCTTTAAATCTATGGCTATGGCTAAAAGGGTGTCCTAATTATGACGGAATAATCTTTAGAATCAACCAATATCAAACTGTAAAAAAAATCAAGTTAACAAAAATTATTTAAATAAATTAAGTAGTATAAAATTGTTAATAATTTATGGATATTTATGATATTTATGAAGAGTAAATTTTATTACGAATTTCAAATCTGGAAAAATCAAATTTAAAATTAAGAAATATTTTTTCATACTGTAAATTGCGATTAAAAGCATAATAGACAAGACTTTTAGTGCGAATAGTATCTTACTCAATTCAATTGTGCATAATCATGTATATGTTAGATACAAAGTGGGACTGCTACAATACATTTCATTGTTCAAAAGCCCCTTCATTATGCATTTTCAAATAAACTACTCCAATTATAGAGGAGTCAAATAGATTTTAGGTCACCCATTCTGCCAAGTCCTCAAATTGGCGGTGGTTTATAAAATGAGTTCGATTTCTGTATACATTTAAAAAACTATGACAACCATTATATGTGATACATTTATAAAAATGGCAAATGAATGAAAAATATTTTGATTTTAAATTTTGAAAGTCTTTATATTTTCAATTTTATTTAATTTAAATATTATTGATTTTAAGAAGTTGAGGATTGAAGGATGTATGAATGTGTGATAAAGCTAAAAACGTAAAAGATACTGTTTCAATTACTTATTCATGTAGTACAATCAGCATGTGCATCTGTAATATACATTTATTTGAGTTTGGTTTGTGCTGTACGGTTATTTTTTGCACATGAAGCTGATGAAACTCGAGACCTACTGTTTAAAGTGGATTTCGAACCACTACAAACATCCGGCTTAGCACTGCCAGGATTTGAAATCTGAAAGTCTGTGGGTACAGAGCGCTAGCCACTCAACCATCCGGCATCCTATACTTGATTGGGATATTAATAGAAAGATGGCAAAGAGCACATTTCTTTAAATAAGCAAAACAGCGTCCTGAATGATGAAGGAGAAAAGGCAATCATTGTAAAGCCCAGGGCAGACTGATTTATTATTAACTTTTTTCCCATTAATCTGATGAGGAATATTAATGGATTGAACTTAAATGATATTTCTATTTATAAATATAATAATTTTATTTTTTTAAGTGCGGCAGCCCAAATTAGGGTGGCACTCAATATTCATAACCCGTCAGCACCATCTATCTAATTTACATTTTGGGGAGCTATTTATTTTATTCCGTATTCCTCAGAATAAAACTCATCATTATATTCTTAATTGATCAAATCTGTATCTTCAAAATTTATTTCCTATTCCAATTCTGTTTCATAAATAAGTAAGTTATAAATAATAAAGTTTCAGAATAATCTGAACTTCCTCCTAATTCGATATTCATAAATCTCTCAGTCTCTTCTGCTTGCGCTCGTATGTTGTTATTGTCGCTACGTTACAAATTTTTTAAAATCTTAACACAAGTATGGCGTCAAAAAGACCCCAGCAAGCCTATCAGAATGGAACTCTCACTTTTTCTTTTGATGTTATATCAAATCCCCCCCTTCCCATGTGACTATTCAGAAAGGTACAGGAAGCATTGCCTACAAATATGATTAAATTCCTAACAGCGAAAGAAAAAGAATGGTGCTTTTTTGACTCCAGTGCGTGTGTTTGCGGGATAACGATTGCTGTAATGGACCAGAAACACTTTAAAATATAAAATTAAAAGTACCTTTTTACACATTTTTGTAACAGAATTATATTTTTTGATAATTGTTATATTCTTTTTTTTTTTTTTTTACTCACAATATTTTTAGTTGCAAAATGGTAAGCTAAACTAGAACTATATCTTTGTTTATTTGCAATAATCAAAAGACACTAATGTCCATTTAAAGAGCGCTTAATATATTGAAATTCTTGTAGTTCTAGAGTAACCAAGCTTTAAAATATTTTTATTTTCTATTGTACGATAGGAGTCTTGAATATAGAAGCATATCTATTTCAGTTATTATTATTTAAAATTATTAATTTTAAAAATATTACATTAAAAAAATCCTTTTTTATTAAAAAAGGCATTGCTACATTTAACTATGACTAGTAAAGTATCACACCAGCACATTTTCATTAAATTTTTTCCGTAGCAGTAATTCACATCAATAGTCTATCTTGAATTAAAAATCCTACATTCGGAAAAAAAAATTACCAAGAAAAATAAAAGTGCATTCACAAACCAAGATTGCAAATTTAATAAATATTCCTCTAACAAAAATATAACTAAATTTGTTTAATTTTTAATTAATTTTAATCTATGTTTAATTTTTTAAAACTTTTTAATTCACTTGTTTAATTTAAAATTATGTATAAAATTACTCAACATTTTATATTTAATGTTATCAATGTGACTGTAGATAGTATTTCTTACTATCTATAGTAAGAAATACTACAGATAGTACAGAATACTATAGATAGTATTTTGTAAATTAACAGAACAGTAAATGAGAACTTTACCAAAGATAAAATTGTCTGGTCTGAAGAGTTGACCAAATGGACCTGATCGGACAGAGTCCATTGTGCCTGGTTCCAAATCCAGCAAGATGGCTCTTGGAACATATTTACCTCCTATAATGCAATTAGAAAATAAAATTTTTATTAGAACAAATACTGTCGATGCAAAAATGTAGAAGTTATTTTGAAAGCAAATTTAGTCTGATATTTTTGACTGCAAGGAACAATACCAAAAACAGCATAATCCAAAGGTTTTTATGACAATAATTTTAACATTTAACTTTACATTTAAGGTAAAATTATTAGAACAAGTAATACAAAAAAATATTTTTTTTAAATCAATTCCTACTTAGGTCCACAAAGAAAAATTTTATTTTAGTAACTTTTTATTAATCAATTTCAATTAATATAAATATGTACATACATATGACAGAATCACAATATTAAGTGGCAAAAAAAAAATTTCTTCAATTTTATTTTTTGAGAAAAATCCTTCACTAAGCCACAATTGCTAACTCACTCTCGAAAATCATTTGGATAAAACGTCCACTTAAAGGATTAATTTTCAAAAATTTATCAAAAAAATTGTTGATTTTCGCAAGAATTCACCTCCACGTGAAAACTACTGAAATCCTTGCATTTTACCGATTGAGTAATTGATTGAGCTTGTTAATTTCAATTTTCATTAGAAACTGCTAAATCTCTAAAGTATAAAAAATTAATTAAATTTAATTAATGAATTAATATTTGAAAAAACTGTATTAACATCAAGTGTCATCCACTACAAAAAAAAATGTATTTGAACTTGAGAGGATGAATAAAAAGTATTTTATTAACGATTCAAAATTTGAACAAGATATATAAATATATATAGGAAGAGTGTGAACTAATAGTAGGAATTGAAAAATTGATTACTTTAAAAAAAAAAAAAAATCAATACCTGAAGCTTCATTGTAGTATACATTTATTCTTTCTAATTGAAGATCAGAATCACCATGGTAAGTACCAGTTGGGTCAATGCCATGTTCGTCAGAAATGACTTCCCAGAACTGAAAAGTAAAATGTATTTAACACATCATGCAAAAAATAATACCTGAAACATTAATCTGATATCGAGAAATATTTCGCAGAAACAGAATTAAGAAATTACAACACAGTTTTCAAAATTAACGAAATTTTCAAAATTAAAAATAAATAACTTTTATCTTGTATTTAATGAACAATTTAACTAGTAATTTTAATATAAATTAATTAATTTTTAAACTAATTTTAATTTATAAACTATAAATAATAATATTAAGCAGATAGATTCTTTAAAATTAATCTGTTTAATAATAATATTATGAGTCAATATTTTCATTTTTAATAAAATAACTTCAGTTTTGTTTACAAAATCGAGATAAATCGCACTTTGCAATTTTAACAAAAAAAATCGCACTTTGCAACAATAAGAAAAATTAAAATCTTAAATTAAAAATATATATATAAATTAAATTGTTTGGATTATAAGAAAATAAATGAAAACATCAATTTTATTGAGAGAAATTGAATATGCTCTTCAAATTATATATATATTTTTAAAAATATAGTTAAATAAAATTAAAATTATTTTAGTACGTTACGAAATATTAAAATTATTCATAATATTAATCTTGAATTATTTTCCAAATTACTAAAATTATTCATAATATTATTCTCCAATAAAAATACTTAAATAATTATATAACTATATCATAGATAAAAATAAATAAAATAAAATAATTTGCGCACAAATGCATTATTGAAAACTAGAAATAAAATAAATCCCGTAATGTAATTATTTTGAAACTTACTTTGGCACCAATTTGGTTACCGCACTGACCAGCTTGGATATGAACAATTTCACGCATTTTTTATTTTATTAAATAAGATAGAGGAACACACAACTTGTAATGATGCTTCTCAGCTGAACGCAGTATCTCGAAAGAGAAGTGGTAAAAAGGGCGCGCCTTAAATGCAACGGGAACATACGTCACAAAAAAAAAAAGACCCAATCGTTCTGCTGGCTCAGTATCTAAGGGAACAGCGACATCTAGGGGGCAATATCTTTTTGATGATTTACTAATAAGATGACATTAAATTTGAAAAAAAAAGTTATATAAATGTACTTTATGACATTAAAAAAGATATTTAAAAATTATTTTTCAAATTTATAGTAAATTAAATATCTAATTTTTTGCTGTTTTAACTTTCTAATAAATTGTGATTTGTAACTGTTTCAGCTTTGGATATGTATTCAGTGCATTTAATAATTGATATATGAGTGTTTATAATTATAATAACTAAAAGATAATGTATTTAAGCAGATTTAATATGACTTTTTACAGTATATATTTTTAATTCGGCTTGTTAAGAAATTTTACTTCCTGAGTTGGCCGAATAATGGCGCATGCGCAGATCAGTCGAATTGAGCCGCAGTGAGGTAATTCACCGACCACTCAGGTTAGGTTTTCGGCGATCATCAGGATTGGTTCGCCCACAGCCCGTAAACCAGATGTAGTGTAGGTGAGCGGAAAATGGAAATTAAAACAAAAACTAGAAATGAGAACGCGTGACTCTTGTCCATTTAAGGAATTATTTGCCCACGGTCTTTTGGTTCTTTACTCCTCACTGCTATGCCAATATTGAGGCCCACGTAAATGGAGTAAAAAGTGATTCACCCCTAACAATCGAATGTTTTGAAAACATCTGGTTGTTTATTTTTATTTTAATGCAAAAATTTAATTCTCAAATTATACATGAAACATTGGAAAAGACTTTAAAATATTAAATATTACAGAAAACTTATTTTCTTAAAAATTATTTTTTAAAAAAATATTATTTATTTGTCTGTTTATGAAAATATTAAAAATATTTTTCAATGTGTCTACAACTGTTACGAATATTTTTTACAAATTATTAAGCGTTTAAGAACAGTTATTTTCCATCATAATAAAAGTTTCTAAGTGAAGCTAAATAGTTTTGTAGTTACCATAATTTCAATTCCAAACTATTACCACATCTGTGTTACCAATAAAATTTTTAAAAATATACTTAATAAAACACTAAGTCTTTATAGAAATGGGAAAAGATAATTTAAAAGCAAACGCATTTGGTTAATCATTTTCTCTTTAAAATTACTTACATTTCAGGGAGTAATTTTTTTATATTTATTTTATATAAATTATCCTTTTAAATTCAATATTTTCATTGTTTTTATATTTTAAATCGTCTTTTCAGTATTTTTATTTTTTAAATTTAAGTAAAATTTTATAAGGGTAATACAGTTTATCCATTATCATTCTATAACAATTTATAAAATAAATTAGTAAAGAAACTTCATTTACTAACATTTTAAGTTAAATTTTAACTATGTTTCCATTATAACTTTTGTTGCATTAAATCTGACAATTTTATATAAATTTATTTAATAATAATCTTGATAATAAATTTCAAAATATTTTTTAAAAATATTAATACAAAAATATAAACAATTATATTTAATTAAAAATAATTACTTGTATTGAATGTAGATATTGTTGTAAAACCATGTGCATTCTACATAGACTTAAGAAAAACATTTGGTTATTGATGTTAGAAAAAAAGTTTAAATTTCTGACTAATTGTAACTCTTCAATTTTTTTTTGATTCAAATATTTTCATTTCAAATTAAAAAAATAAAGTCAGTCACAAACGCCACTATTTCTTCTCGTTTCTGAAAACAGTGACGGCAATGCATTTGCACCTTATTCGTTAATGTAAAATGAAAACATTTGAACGTAGCAAATATCTCTTCTCTCTGATTATTTATTAAGGAAGATATAATCATCCACATTTTCTGTTATTATATAAAAATATTTTTCTGTTATTGCATAAAATATTTCTGTTATTGTATAAAATATTTCTGTTATTATATAAATAATTGTATACTTTGACAAAAGAGAGGGTAAAAATTTTAAAGATGAAAAAAGCGTGAGATATTGAACAATTGTCATAAAGAAAATATTTCTCTTTTTAAAAATTATGTCTTGTAAAAAAAAACTTGTCCTGAGATTAAATATCATTGTACACGTAATCATAATGATTGCTGTTATATATTGGTGAGCTTCGTGTTCTACATAAGCATACTTCTAATAATTATGGAGAGGGGGGGAACATGGCTTTCTCAGGGAAATTTTAGTTGTAACTTCCTTGTATTTACAGTTCATATGGGAGAAAACCAGGAAAACTCCCACCAGTCAGTCTAATTGTCAATACGACACGCTTACGAACACTGTTACAATCGCCATCAAGTCTCCTCGTTCCTGAAGCATGGACTGTAACGAATGCCTATTCGAATTTCAATACTCGAGCACATTAGTTCAATAATTTACTACTGGACCACAAATGAGCCTTCTACGTGAAATTGTATTAAAAATTAAAAAAAATTTTGTATTAAAATAAAGAAAAGAGGTGCAGGTTTAACTAGATGAATTGTAATTTTTTGTATATTATATTCGTAAAATCTGATTCATGATTATCAAATGTTAATATTTCTTAAAATTAACATCATTTTGAGACTAATAACTATCTGTTGATAGTTATTATTCTTACATAAGCATTCAAGTAAAATAAAAATGACAGCATTTATTTTTATAATAATATAAAAAATAATAAAAATACATAATAAATAAAAATATTATAAATATAATAAATAATAATATAAAACTCATTGCATGAACATTTTATAGCATTCTTTATAATATGACAGACGTTACTGTAAAATTGCTGCCACGTAATGTAAAATAATGGTATAACAATGAAATTTTACGAGAAATAAATTCAGTTATTATTTGATATATCCTAAGTATTCAACGTTTACTCTCATTTTAAATTAATCTACTCTAAATTAGTATTACTAAATTATTTACTCTAAATTAATTAAACTTAAGGTAATCTTTTACGTTCAGAGATCAAATTTTTAAATGCTTTATGGAATTTTTGGACGTTATTGTTAATTTAAGTTATAAAACATTGACGAAAATGGAAATTAAAATATATCCATGAATATATTTTGTTAACATTTGACAAAAAAGTGTATTTTCTTTACTTTACGTAAACACTCCTAGCCAGGAGAACATATAAAATATATTTTACTTACATAAACGTGCATGCATTGTACTAAAAGAATGATAATAGTTTTGTTGAGTTACAGTTTAGAGCAAAAATACAAGAAAAAAATGTTTTTTAAAAATGATAATAACTGATCTCTAAATTAATATATTTAAAATCTTTTATTTGTTTTTGTTGTTTCTAGTCCCACTTGGTAGAAACAATATCTAGACCAATCCAAGAACCCATGTGGTATCATAGAAGGAGGGAAAGAGGAAAGCTTCTATTGTGATGGAACACTTGTAGATAGAAGTCTGATTTGACTCCGCGACTCTGATTTTTTAAGGGGTAGGGTTGTCAGCCCTACGCCCAACGCTATACAGTCATATTAGACCGGGACCCAGGGCTTAAAGTGGATTCCATTTTTATTTAAATGCATATGTAGCATTGTTAAAAAACATATAGTTAAAATTTGATCAGATTCTGAAAATTATAACAGTTATGACAGTTATTGCATGGTGGTGTAGCAAAAAATATAATTTTTCAAAAATTCAATTTAAAGTTTTTAATGCATGAATTTAGTTTACAACTGCATTTCGATTTCTGATGACTCTAGAAATACTAAACTCTATAACTGACAGTTTAGTATTTCTAAACTATTGAGTAGAAATACTAAATAATATTCTTAGTATTTCTAAACTAGACTGTGTAAACTATTTTTTAACTGACTCTAAACTGTTTTCGAAAACTAAAGGTGTGATCTTTCAAATTGAAAAAAAAAAAAAATTCAATTTTTTTTCCCTTACAAAAATCTTGGTCTGAATATGGTCATTATTTTAATTATATTATTATATCCATTATTTTATTATTTTAATTATTTATTATTATTTTTAACAGTAAATAAAATTTTTTCTTAGTAAAGTCATCACCTAAAAAATTAATAAGTTAATTTAATAATATAATATATTTATGCGGGCTCATAGATATATTATTTATATTTATTTATAGATATCATCTCACATAGACATACTATGAATCGAAATCGAAAAATCGAAAGAATTTAAAATGTTTCAGGTTCATTGATATTTATATATTATTTTTCAATTTTATGTCTCATATTTTCTCATAATCACAGATACTTTCTCACTCATTCGTCAGAAATTGCAGTACAAATCTCTTCTTCGCGATTTTTTTATGTGATTTACATTTTTCTTCGTGGATTACGAAGAACTTTCTTAAAACTTGGAATCGTTCTCTTCAGTGGTTAGAATCATTAACCACCAGACCAAAAAGTATTTCTAGATTCAAGTATCATCTGCTTTTGAATCTTACCTCTAGATTACAGAAAGAAAATGAAAAAAAAAACAATTTTAAAATAGTGCATGTGATATAATTATTTTGCTTTTTCAATGCCTTCTGAGATAAAATTATTACATCGGCTTTCATTCTCTCCTTTTTACAGTTACCATAATTTCTTAACTGTAATCTACATTAGATTATACGTTAGAGTATGCATAGATTTTACGTTTAAAAAACAGAATTTCTTACTTTTGTAGACTATAGGTAATTTGACCATTTACTTTTTCCTTAAAACGAGACATCCAGTGACGGATTTAGGTTTAGGCCTGGGCCTAGGGCGGCAAATTTTTAGGGGGGCCAAAATTTTCGAGACGGTAAAAACTTGAAATCGATTTTGTTTTTTATAAATGTAAGACCGAATTTTAATGCTTCTTTTCTTGCTTTGACAACCTCAAGATGTCAATATTTAAATGGTAGAATCATTTTTTAAATAATGAATTTTATTCATGAATGTATAACACTGTTTGAATGATACTATAAACATATAGTATCATTCTAACAATAGGACCCGGCCTAATATGACTATAGAGCGTTAGGCATAAAGCTGACAACCCTACTCCATAAAAAGAAAACATCTTCTATCTCGAAATCTACCAGTAGGCAGACGATCTTGGCCCATCATGCAGTTTTTGCGTAAATGAAGAAAAATGATTTTATATATGTTAATATTTTAAAAATCTAAATCATGCAGTAAACTAAATCCTTGTGATGGAAAAAACTTTGCCTTTCGATTTCGAAAAGCGAATTTACTTAATTAGCTAGAGAGTTCTTTTGCATATTAGTAAGCATTATTTAAGTTATAGTAAGTAGTAATATTTATTATTTAAAGTTTATTATTAGTAAGTTATTTCTGTAATAGAAAAGTCAGTTGCAAAATGTAAGAGATTTTGTTGTGTGTATGTATGAAATTGACAAGCATTTTCTATACACCGTATTCATATAGTTTTTTTTTTTTGACTGTTTTAAATAAATTCAATGAATAAATAAAACTTAATATATATGAGTTAATCAATAGTTTAAACAGTTATAGTGTTTTTAGTGTGGTGTAACAAAATAGTTCAAAACATAAAATTAATTGTTAAAAATATGAATAATAAAATTTATTTGTAAACATAATTCAGAAAATGAAATGGTAATGCAATTAAATATTATGAACTAATTTTTTTATAAATAAAAAATACATATTTATTTAACCCTATGCATATATTTTACTCCAAAAAAAATGGTATTATTTAAACCATAAGTTAATATAAGCGAATGCAAAACGTGATCTAAAACATGTTTCAAAATGCATTGCAATCTAAACGTGTTTGTCCTCCCACTAACATATTTCAGGGCCATACGGGGTTATGATCTTGAATATTAGAAATAAGTTCTTTCCCTCCTTAATGAAGGTGACGATGATTTGATAATTCTATATTTACATCAGTGATACACAGACTGCGGTGCATGTGCGTTGCCTTTTCTGGCAATCCTCCTCATTATATGCCACTACAAATATAACTGGAATTTCTCATCTACATAAAATTAAAAAAAAAAAAAAAAAAGATTTTGTAAAATTTTGTTGGAAAAGAATATTGATAAAAAGTACAAATTATCGTTTGGCAGTTTGTAAAAATAAATTATCCTGAATAACTTTTTATAAATAAAATGAATGCCAAATTTAAAATATAAATAATTCAACTTAATAGAACCTTTGAAACGAACCAAATACATATATATACATATATATATATTAAAAATGAACATAATCACATAAGTAGAAAAGTTTAACATTTTGATTTCAAGAAAATTTCTAAAGATTCACGTCAATGGGAAAAATCAGTTTTCTGTGTGAATGAATCATAACACAGAACCTTTTAAATGAACCTTTTCTGTGTAGTGAGTCCATATATATATAGAGAGAGAGATAGAGAGAGAGATTTTCAGAATAAATATGATTTGACAGGTCTTGTTTTAAAAAGTTTACTACTAAACAACATGATGTAAAGCTTCTACAAATTTTTTTTTTCTGCTAACTGTTTTTGTCATCCTTCTTCTAATGCAGCTGGCAAATAGACCGTGATCTTCGCCATAAGGGCTGCACCAATGTTACTCACTTTGCATTACGCAGGAGGCGAGTGTAACTTGATGGTAAGCCACCGACGCGGAGTAACAATGCCCCCGCAGCGCTCTACGATCCTATTAGGACCGGGACCTACGGCTTAAAGTGGATTCCGAATCACTACAAACACCCATGGCAAAGCCGGGATTTGAACTCAATACCTGTGGAACCCAACGCCAGAGCGCTAGCCATTCGACCATCAGGCCCATCCAGGCCTCCCTATGAAGAAACCATCCAGGCCTCACTATGAAGAAAGTGACAAGTTTCGATGGCAAGTTTTTCTTTTACAAAAGATGTAAGATCCTTAACTCAGACTGCCATAGAAAGAGCTCCATCTGTACAAATGCATACAGACTACCATGTTAGCTGTCATTTATCAAGATATTTATTCGAAATGTTAAAAACGTCCTGACTTTTTGTAGGCTTTAATTCTTTGCAGAAAAGAGGCTTATTTACTATTTGATTTTCATTAATAAAACTGGCGAATGCTAAATGTTGGGCCTTGTTGGTAATGTCTGTTGACGCATCAACTTTAAATGCAAAATTTTAACACTGAAGTTTTTTACTGCATATATTTTTCTCGATCTCTGAATACATTTCTATAATACGTCATTTAACTATATCGTTAGAGAGGAATTTTGCTTACTTCAGTTTCTAGCATTGTCATGATCATTTTTCTGCATACAGGCAAAATAAGTGACTCATTTTAACTATGATCTTTCATAGTTTTTGCTATCAGTTCTGAGGTTTGATAAGAAGTGATTTGAGCTTTATTAGAAACAGTCATATAATTTTAAAAGAATTTGAAGTTTTTGTTTGTACAGACATTCTCTCGAAAAAAACTGATTTATCTGGCAAATTAAAGTATTTAGTTTTAAAATCTTTGCTCAATTTTCTACGATCCATTTTTCACTCTACATCCACATACTAAACATAGCTGCAAAGGATTCTCTTTACTTCCAGTCCAAGTAAAACCAAAATTTAAATAACTTTCAGTATATTCGTGAGTAGGCCATGATTTTGCTTTCTTACTTGACCTGATCTGATTCTTCAAATCTTCTTTTCAAAAAATCTGCTATTTTGTTTGAGTGTATTTATCTCAAATTAAGTAATATGCACATAACATCCACTTTCAAAATAAATAATATGCACAACAAGAATACCACATCTTCTACCAATGTCTCAGAGCTATATATTAAGATGATCAACTCCACTACTACTTACATTTATTTCGTTATTAATTTTACAAAAGATATAAAGCCCATGTATATCTGTACAGATGTCTACACATGACTTCCATGTTGATTGCCATATATCAAGATACTTATTCAAAATTTTAAAACATAAAATTACATAAAAATGTTTTATAGACGCACTTAATTCTTTGCATAAAAAAGAATTAAATTAAGGAAATTTCAGGTTTTTTTTTAAATTTCCTTCGTTACCCAATTTTTTTTTTGCATTTGTATTGTTTAAAAAAATTTTGAAATATAATCTTTTTTCTATTTTTATATAATGCTTGCTATACGCCTTGTGATCTAAAAAAAAGGCGTTTTTTCCCATGAGACGGGAAGCTGACTAAGCAGTCTGTAGAAGTTGTATCCGCAATAATAAAGATATCAAAAACAATAGCTATTATGCATAATGCTCTTCAGGGTTCTGCAAAGAAGTAGCTGATATTTTATTTGCAAAATATATGAACACAATAAACAATAAAAAAAAACACAATTCACTAACTTTTTCAGCTAAATATTCAAATTCGACGCAGATGTAAAACGGAATACAGGATATTTTATTTAGAGTGACAAATTTTCATGAGCTGTATTTTGTCAATGCTAAAAGTTCTGCTATAAAAATAACACTAAATCAGATTTAAAGTTACACTTATAATCAAGAAATAATAAAATTAAGAATAGCTATCCTAGCTAGCATTTTTCTACAAATAAAATTTTAAGATCAATAAATGAGTTACATAAGCTAAATATAAGCACAAATCACTTCTAATTAAGAACTTTAAAGTATACAAATAAAAACATTCCTTAGATGGAGATTGACAAATGTATTGTGAAGTTATATTTGTTATAATTCAAAAGTATCTTGTCAGTCAGAACTCTCATTTGGTTTATATACAAAAAAAAGGGAGCATTAAAACTAAGAAATAATACATAAAAAATAAAAACTTAATTACTAAAAAAGAATCTCATAAACAATCGATTAACGACATCGTTTTAAACGATATATATCGTTATATCGTCTTCAATATTTTGATATATTTAATAAAACTAAGCCAGGAAAAACACCCGCTCATTCAACAAAGTCAGGAGCGAAAATAAAATTGACCCTGAATAAGAAAAACACCGAGTATTCATGAAATACTAAATATTTAACAAAAAACTATTCGACCTGATTAGGAAGAGGTAATAAATTTGAACGGCACACTTTTCACTTTGAGGCCAGGCACAGGGACTCCAATCCGCCCTCCTGTGGGCGCACCTATATATATAAATTCAGTACAGTATTTTTCTACATCTTAATTTATTCTGAGTTATTTTAATCTTTAACAGCGGCATGAGGTAATATTTTAATCATGTTCCAACACGAACTAAATAGGTACTTTTTAATACGCTTTTATTAGTTTCACCTGTATGTTTGTTTGTATGTATGTAACTGACTTTTTGGGCTCGATTTTGCTATACTTTAAGCGAGACGATTTAATTTAAACGTTGTAGACTTAGCAAGGACCGACAACTCTAAAATATTTTGATCAGTTTATTATCTCATCATGATTAGGATCGCCAGGATTAGTGATTGAAACACACAGCCTTTGAAAAGTCATCTTGATCGGCTCATAATTTTTCCCCTGGAGATCTGTTTCTCCTCATACACACTATTTAAGCTGCAAAGAAACATTTACAGACATCTTTCAGACATTCAAACTTACATGGGACAGCGGCACAACGGATAACGCGCCTGACTACGGATCAGGAGTAGTCAGGCGCGTTATCTGTTCGAATCCTGGCTGGCTCGACGTATTCGCATTTAGCCTTTGTTTTACTCACATTTGAATTATTGTAAGAACCAGTCCTCCATACCGGAATCTCATTTAAATATTATAGTTTAAAAACACTAAAAAACGCGCTTTTAGAGTTAATCAAACTAAAAAATAAAAAATAAATTAATAATTTTAAGAGTTAATTAAACTAAAAAGTAAAAAATAAATTAATAATTTAAAACAAAAAAAAAAAAAAACACGCTTTTAGAGTTAATCAAGCTAAAAAGTAAAAAATAATTGCTAATATAAGAATAAAATTACTGACGAGAAAATGAATGTCACTGTTCTAAAAGCGTGGGGTGCTCGATATCAATCGTTATAATTTTTCACTAGTTTCATTCCGAAAAGCAGAGTTAGTTTAAAAATGTCATACAAAGCCCCCCACGCTTTTAGAACAGTGACATTCATTTTCTCGTCAGTCATTTTATTCATATATTAGCAATTATTTTTTACTTTTTAGTTTGATTAACTCTAAAAGCGTGTTTTTTTTAGTTTTTTTTAAACTATTAATTAATTTTTTTTTAATTTATCATACCTTCGAATTAAAGTGCTTAGCCTATAATGTACAGGCAACATTTGTCTCTGAATGACAGTTTTATAAAAGGGTCATAATGTAATTGACTAAAAGAAACTATTTTATTGCTTAACCAATTTTTAAAGTTATTATTCAGCTAAATGTATTAATAAGGATTAACTTTATTTACATAAAACTTGTTTAAAAACAGTTTTTTAAAAGCATTTATGAGAATATTTAAGAGCATTTCCTTAAAACATTTATGGGCATACCAATTAATTTGAATCCATAATATTAAAGAAAAACTTCTATTGTTGAATGAGCTTTTGAGAAACATATAAACTTAAGAATACTCAGTAGTGTAAAAAATTTGAAAATTATTGGTTAAAATAATGACAAAATTCTTATCCACACAACAAACTTATCTAAAAAGGACTTAGAAATTGTTCTTTTGTTTGAGGTGTAACAATTATATAATTTTGTTTTAAGTTAAAATTCCTTTTTTTTTTTTCTTACTTAAAAAATATTTATAATAGTTATTAATTAAATTGAAATTATTAATTATTAAAATAATGACTGAATTTAACACCAGAGTCTATCTTTATAAATCGTTACGAAAATTTGCATTGTGTAATTAATTATAATACAGCTTTGATAAAAGAAGTTTAAAATTTTTATTGGAATATATTTTGGAATTAAATTCTCTACTTCTATATACAATATCCTACAATTGCTTTTCTTCTAAAAATTTTTTTGTTGATAAGCCCATTTGTATAGGTCACTTTTCTCAATATATCCTTATAACAACCTTAATTACTGTATAATAATAACATAAGTAAGAACAATACAAAATTATGGAAACACAAAATATTTACAAAAAAATATTTTATTGAAGATTATTACACAAATTATACTTGCACTCACATAAAAAAAAATTGAAATTAAGACCTGTTCACTGGTACTGAAAATTAAAATTGTGAAATTATTTGTAGTCAGGAACTTCATTAACAATTCATAAATAAATTACACGAACATAATGACACGAAATAAAAATTTAACATAAAGGTAGAAAAACCACGAATAGACAGATATTCCCCAGCACAAAACGAAGCCTTTTTGGGCACATTGTATTATAGCTTATAGCCAGTACAGTTTCCCTATGAAATTCCATTACCTGCAAACTTACAAAAATTGACAATACAACCATAATAATACAGATATTGTTCCATTAAGATACAACAAGAACTTTTCTAAAAATCTACAGGTTCACTTAGTCCAATCTTGAATCATGTGCAATGTTATAGTGCAAACAATGCAATATTCCATTCAGACTTATTGGAGGCACTATGTTTCATAGTCAATGGAATAAGTTCTTCAATTGAATGGTTGGATTTATTTCACAAAAAATGTTGTAGAGAGAAGCTTTCAAAATATTTAAAAAATGCCATACAGAAGTCCTCAAAATATTAAAAAATACTATAGGTATTGTCTTCAAAACATCAAGACTGGTGTTGAGCAAATATCTGAAAAAAAGACGTTAACTTGTGATAGATGTGCCTTATCTTTCAAAAGATCATTTTGAAAATTCAAAGGATTTCACTTTAAAAATACATATAATGCTGTATCTAAAGTACATATCAGATTGTATAAAACAATTTTAACATTTCAATTTTAAATAAACTTTGGTAGAAACATTTTAATTTCACCAATATAAAATACAGCTTTAGTTTTAAAGAAAGGAAATATATAATATATGTTAACATTAATATTAATTGTAACATACTAAAAGATAACAATAGCACTTCAGAATTTAAAAAGGAAATCATCAAAAATAATTGCATATATTAAATATAGTTCCACGGCAAATATAATATTTTTCATAAAAATTTTCTGATTACTAGTTATTAAGTTCGATTCCGTTTTTAAGCATATTCTGAAGTAGTTTTCAAAAATTTGCTTTCTAATATTTTGATTTAAAAGTATGTTAGACACACATTTTAAAATCAATTTCTTGATTTCAAAATATATGTCTGATGAAAATGTATATTTGAAATAAAATTGTTAATAACTAATTAATATAATAAAAGAATATTAATTTGAAATAAGAAAAATTATCAATCTATCACATTTCAGAAACCATTAAAAGTAAAGTATGCATACATTAGAACAACATAATTTCTTCTACCATTATTACTTTATTATTTTTTATATCATTACTTCCTTTCTAACTGGAATTTTATGTAATACATGCAATTTTAGAAACGAATGATATGATTTTGCTTTGAAAAAAAGTAATGATTTAACTTGGTAAGTGAAAAATAAAAATTTTGCAATTTTATTTTTTTAAAAATGCAAAACTTGAATAAAAAAAGAGGGAAAAAAGCATGATAGCTTCTAATGAGTGAAGAAAAATGAAGAAAGCATAATCATTGCCGTTTATGAAATACAAAAATAACAAATGTGAAAGGCACTTTTATGTTTCGTTATCATCACAGTTTTTAAACACAACAACAAAAAGAATAATCTTTCAAAACGATGAATGTACGTAATTCAAAAGACAGATAAATCACATAATTGTTTCTAAAAACTAACACTTTCTTCTAAACCGGTTTGTGAAGACATCGATAATTTACCATCCATATTCCTATCTTTATATTGGTTCAAGGATAAGCTGACTGATAATCAGTGTACAGAGGATTCCTGGTGCCTTCTCCCATTTCTGTTGCAAAAGGGGTTTCCAAGGTCTTGGCATTCTTCTTGCCTCTGGATGTAGTTCCACCAGTGGAAGTATTATCCAGATCCTTGAACATAGTGAAAACAGTGGACAGAGAATCAGCGTATGATAGTGGCTTGTGGGGAAATCCTCCATACTTGTGAATAGCAAATAGCTGAGGACCAAATATGCCCAGCAATATAGTGAGTGCTGTGGCCATTAAGGCTGACGGTGCAGCTATATTTCGGCTGTTGGAGTCTGGTAAAAGCCAACAGGCAACGTCCCACGATAAGAAGATTACGAGGCATGATAGAGTGGTAGCAATCAGACTTCTGCTCTCAGGTTGGTTGTATGGAATTCTGTAAAATATAACATGTTTAGAATAGGAAGAAGAAATTAATAAAATAATTGTAAGACTTTTATAAAAATATATTATTATTTATAGCTAAAAATTTATTTCAACTAAGACTGAAATTCGTATATTATATTTATTTAAGTTATCAAGGATTTTTTTATTTATATATCTTCTAGTTTTTCTACGTAATTTTTTATGTTTTCAATTAGTTTTGGATCCTTTATATACAAGATGCTAAAAAAAAAATGGTACATTTTAAAACATTGTAGTTCATATCAAAACAAACAATTTGAATCATAGAAGAATATGGTTGGAAGTAAAACTCAAAAGCACTAGAGGGCACACGAAGACAGGGTTGAACTGGCACTATGTTCCCAAATGCTTTGCTATGTTCACAATCAAATTAAAGAGACGAGCCGTAGACACAATAATGTATAAGTTACAAAAGCAATTTTAATGTGAAAAAATTGCTTAAACAATTTAACAATTGGTATGTACAGAGGACATCAGCGAAGGAAGGATTGGGACCTCTCATCCTAAGGCATATCGCACACTTACTAGTAGCTAACAATGAGTTCCTCTTGATATTCAAGAGGAGTTTCATAGATCACACTCTTAACTGCCGCCACAAAAAAATATATATATAGCGCGACTGATAGGGCGATCGTGGTAGCAAAGTTTTAGTAACACTTCACCCAATCCCTCAACTTGTAAAAGTTACATTCAGTTAATGCAACATCCCTCATCTCTAATAGGTTGGTACTTCATCTTGCTGGAACCATCCACACTGCCTGATGTCTGTGTGATAGTGATGGATGCCCATGAAAACTTGTGGGTAGATTTACAGCAAATACAGCATCTTTAATAGAATGGTAAAGTTTTTCCTAGTGGAATATACGGGAATGCTAGGTAGTCACTGAGGATTTCTGGCCAACATTGACGAAGTTTCGCTCCTGCTCATGTGGATTTAGATTCATCTCCCACATGTTTTTAGAGGGTGATAAATGCAAAGTTACATTTATTCATAGTAAGTACAGCTGCAGCAAAATCTAGAAGCACTATCCTCTGCTGCAGAACTCAATGGTTGAAATCCTCTCCATAAGGATAATCTGCTGCTATCAAAGCTTGAATTCTTTAAATATATTCATCATCCCGGGGTCAAAGTGCTCGCTATTTGAAAACATCAACAATAGAACGCTTAAATTGTTTGCTGAGAGTGTGGGAATTGGATAATTGGAATAAAGAGAGAAAAAGTATCGTCGTTAAAGATTACACATATTATTCAGAGATATATGCGTACATAAATATGAATAAAAACACTCACCTGCGTGTTGATACGGCTAAAGCTGTTGCCAAAAGAAGAAGAAAAGCAATGTAAATTTGGGACTGTAAAATCTCTCTTTTTCCAGTGAGGCACTCAAATGCCTCCAGGGCTAGGCCGGGAGGATGGACCAGCCACCACTGAGTTTCCAAGGCAACTTGAACTCCAACGATGAATAAAAGGGTCAGCATCTGGTTGCACCTGTTTACACTTCCGCCTAATCCCAAACTATTCTGAGCTCTCAAGTACATACCTGTGAAAAATTTATGAGTTCATATTACTTATGCATAATGAATTTGAATAAAATAAAATTTATTAATAAAGTTAATTTGTATCATACATATATAAATAAATATGTTGTCTTAGACATAATTTATCCTATTTGAAAACATATCAAAGTTATTATTTATTAATAATTGATTTAAATGCCGGAGTATAAAAATCACTGTCACTTGATTAATTTCTAATGCTGTTACTAACTCGATGAGTATTGTTTTTTTTTCTACGGCCAGGTTTTATAACAGGATGATAACTAATCAGCCGAAAAAAATGAAGGAAAAAAAGTTATTTTTACTTGCTACCTTATTTTATATCCATATCATAATACACACATATATGAGGTAGCAAGAAATTGAAGAATAATTAAACATAGAAGTTGGTAGAGAAGAATTATTGCAACATTTGTAACATCATCATTCTTCACATAGGTAGTTAGTTTAAACAGCATTGATTGATGGCGAAATTGATAAAAATTTTCTCACTTAGACATTTGATTTGATGTATCAAGGTTACGGAGAGAGTTCAATGAGTTGTTCAAACAAATAAAATGAATTGTTTATTTTGAGTGGTGAAGTTGGATTTCCTTCGTAGGCTAAAAAAACAACAACATAAGATTCGGAAACTTAATCTCTTGTCTCGATATTTCATGTCCCCACAATTGTTGTTACTTTCTAACTTCTCAAAGAAAACTTCTGCAGAAAGCTGTAACGATGAATTTTTTTTTTTAATATACTTGAATTTATATAGTGATGGACGGAAATTTTTGTCTTTTGTGTAAATCACTCTGGAAAAGAATTAGTTCTTTCCGTTATTCAATATAGTCAAATTTATTCTAGTTATCAGTAGAAATCTAACTTGAGAGTGAGCGAGAAAAATCTGAGAAAGTAGAGATAAAGAAAAGCTTCATAAACTCTTCCAAAATTCCGACAATGTCGAAAAACAATTCAACGTCTTCTATATGAATCCATTCGACACATTGTACATGAACATTATTTTGAAAGATCTTTGCAAATTCCGAAAATATCGAAACCATTCGACATTTTGTATATGAACATCATCGAAGAACAGTAATGCCGTCAGAAACAGAAGAAACACTTAGTCGAAGTCTTCCATAAACAGTGTAAATGATTCATCCCTGACATGCTTGACATGTTATGTTTACTCAAAGATGCTTGACATATTTAATTAAACCAAGGATACTGACATTCCAGTAATGCTTGAAAAAATGTACTGTCGTGTAATGAATATTTTGAAGGAGATATTGCAGAAACATAGATAAATAAAGTAATGCTTGATCTATGTAATGTTTTTTTTTATCACAGACATTATCCTTTTAAATAGAATTCTTCGAAATTTTTTGAAACTTTTATAAACACAATTTTATGATTTATGACTTAACACTACAATTACATTAAAACTAATTTTATGATTTAACACTACACAAAAATAAAAAATAAACTGAATGGAAATATTAGATTTTATTATTAATAATAAATATCTTTAAACTACTAAATTTTTTGAAGACTGAGGGGAAGAAGAGGTTACAAATAATTTTCACTGCAATTTGAATGTTCAAGAATTCTCTTCTTTATATGTAAAGTATTGATATGTTAAATGTTTCCCTTGACCAGGAAAATCTTTAATCTTAAAACTTAATGTATTTTGCATTAAACTGGTAACAAACTAACTCTATGAAACCAAGCAAATTTCACATTAAAAGTAAACTTTTTCGAGATATTTTTATTTTGTTAATGTTTACAAAACATTAAAAAGTAAAGTTACCATGGCAATAAATAACACATGTTCATATTAATGCAACAGAAAGTGTTAGATCCTAATCGCTCAAACAATTCAGAAGAAATTACAGCATTGTTTTAAAACATGACGAAAAACATTGTTTATTTGAGCCTAATTTTAATATATAGATAATGTAGACACAATCAATCCCACAAAAACCAAATTATTAAAATAATTAATTAAAATTTTTGGGATTAACATAAAGTTAAAGATGAAATTATCACATAAATAACATGCAAATCCCTGTGACAAAAATACGATTTCTTGATACAAAATTATCTTGTAAAAAGTATCTAACAAAAATCGGAAAGTAGTAAATAGAATGCTGAAGCAATTTTGTCTCACTCGAAAACGTAGCATGTATAATTTTTTCGAAATATATGAATATATCTCGAAAAAGTTGTCACGCAACTGAAATCATGTGTCTAGACGTCAAATGAAATAGATTTTTTGAATGGATGAAACTGCAGGTTTTTGTTGAAAAGTATGTTCTTAACCAGAGAAAATCGCCAGCTGGAAAATTGCCATTGACCAGTTGGACGGCTTCCAATTTAAGAAAGAAGTGGACTCTCCACAAAAAATTACATTTATTTCTCTGTATATGGCCAAAATTTTATAATAAAACTAATAAGTCATAGAGAAAATGTTTTCAAATATAAATTTTAAGTATTTTCTATGGGCATAATTTTTTTAAAAATAATTTTTAAGCATTGATAAACATTTAAAAAAATATTTTTCTCATTATATAATTTCCCATTCTTCAATAAAATCTAGAAAAAATAGTATAAACCAGTTTATATTTAAAATTTATTACAGTTGTTTATTTTCTCTTACAATAAGATACATAATCATTGAGTGATTTCATATGCTTTTGATTTATTCTTTTTGAGTTACAAAATATGATTTAAATCACGAACATATTGTTTCCAAAGTAATTAATATGGTTATGATAGTTATTCAATAAAATCTAGAAAAAAAGTATGATGCAGTTTATGTTACAGATGTTTATTTTCTCTTACAATACAGCTGTTTATTTTCTATTACAAATTGACGGATTGACTTTTGGATCATACTATATTAAAATAATATAGAAAAATTTTCAAGTTTATCTGCAATATAGGTAAAGAATTACCACCTACATGGCAAATATATTTAACGTAGTCCAACTCTCAGCCTAGTAATAATATATCTAACATAGAGTTGAGTGCGAATGTGAATGTGTGCAAGCAATTTGAATCGATAGAATCAGACTGCCAGTTGGAGTTTTCTTGGTTTACCTTCATACTCCAATGTGAGTTATTCCTAAAAATTCTTCTAAAAGACAATAATTTCCACTCCTAACTCGTCGGAGTTTGTTCGCGGTATATAATATACCATTTACATATGGAACTTAAGATCGCTGGAGTAAAAATGAAATCATGACAGCAATAAATTAAGTTTAGTTTTTACCTTTCAGAAGCAGACTTCCATAGCAGAATGCCAGACTGACATTGGGCAGCAACCTCTGCAAACCACACAAAAGAGCAGATGGTTTCCAGGTATATAAAGCAGCAGACAGGTACAGACACAGCAATGCAACCAGCTGCGTTCCAGCCAGACAACAGTTGGTCTTCTTGAGGGACCCTTCGCACGCTTTGACCATCAGGAAAACCAAAATGTAAAGTGTAGCCAGGATGAGGAATCCGCACACTCCCAGCACTGAGAGGGCCCAAGGTCGGCCCAACCATGCAGACACGTGTCTGCTGCTGCTAGCTCGAACCACTTTCACATCTTCAGAAGGAAACTCAGGAGATTTGGGTTGAGAGTCGTCCACTCGTCGGTCAGATCGAGAACTGGGTTCTATAAAATATTAGGATATATAAAATGTAATTCTCCTCACTATACAAACTATTTACATTCCAAATTCAGAGACACTTTATATTGAATTCTCAACGCCAAGTTTTATTGAAAAGTATTTCAATAACAAATTATCAGAATTAAATTAAAAAGCTTTGCTGCTTGAAATATTATTGAGTTATACAGGTAGTTTGAAATATCTTGATATGTTAAGAAAAACAATTTTTAAATTGTCTATGTTCAGTTTTGCTCGAAGGTTGAAGATGCCAATTCAACAAGCTTTATTAGAGTTTGAAATATTATACACCATGCAGTAATGGATATTTAACAGCACAGATTATACTTTCTGAACCAACTTATCGAACAAAGCGATTTAAAAATTTCAAAGAACTATTGGTAAACACTCATCCATTATTAATATAGTCTTGTTACAAAGAGCATAACGAGAATTGGAATGTAAGATTCACATTATCCTTACCATTAAATGTGCACGCATAAAACTTATGCATTTAAGATTTTTAACAAAAAAGACTTTGTTATCTTCTCCTTCAAATATTACAAACTTATGTGGCTTTTTTTATTTTATTTTATTTATTTATTTTTATTTATTTTTTTCAAATGTCATGATTTTTCGAGTACTCTGTATATTAATGAAAAATTAAACAAAAAAAATAAATAATAATGATATTCATCTGTTGACACCTTACTTTCTGATGAATTGATTGATTAAAATTAAAGATGTCAATTCTTTTCAAATCAGAACAAATAATTATTGTGACTGCATTATAATGTTATTTATTTAGTTATTTTACACTTAAATTATTATAATAATTTTATAAAATGTCAAGAAACACAATTCCAATTTATTTTTAATTATTAGTTTCAAAAGTAATTTAGTAAGTAAGTAAATTAAGTAGATTTTAAGTATATTTCATATGGATCATTATCCATAATGTTTTAATGTTGAAATTATAAGCGATTTGTATCTGTCATTTTCATGGAATTATCTAAAGTAGCGCCCTCTATCATCAAAATTTTAAACTACTTTTTTTTTTTTTTTTTTTTTTTTTTTTTTTTTTTTTTCCCGTGAATAAAATTTCGTTCCATGGTAAATATTAATCTGTAAACTGCATGCCTGCCTGACCTATAGATCTGTTTTTTATCGCAATTTACTTTTGCACCCTATATTTAATTCACACACATTTCAACATGCGCATGATGCATTATTTATTTATTTATTTAGATTTATAGTTCATTTTAAGATTCTATCAATGTAGAAAAATTTATATTAAAAAAAATAATATGAATTTTTATAAAGATAAAAATTTTATGGCGAGAAAAAAGAGATATTTTTACTAAAATATTTTAATCACTTTACTAGCTCACTTAAAAGGATATGAAATAAGTAAAAAAAAAAAATAATAATAATAATAATAATACAAAGATTCTCAAACTAGATAAACACTTTTTAAATGAGAACTTCTCCATAATCGCGTAAATTGTTAAATTAGGTCATCCGGCTATTTAGATAACTTCCTCTTTCGGCTTGCTCACAAGTTTTTAAACATTTTATTGCGTACATTTTTTTCAACAAAAATTAATCGCGTAATATATGTAAAGATATTTCAATGAGCATTGGTTTAGAGTCTAATAAATAAAAGAAAGGAAAAACTATTTTTTAATCTCTTAAATATGGAGATAAAATGCTCCATTCATTCATTAACGAAACAGATTATTATGATAGCAGAATAAAAATACTGCAACTATATCTTAAGCCAAGGTCCTTAACCAAATTTTCCAATCTATGATTTTAATAAATGATTATGATCTTGAATTGGCATAAATCTTTTTTTATAATTTATCAGGAATAAAAGAATATAATACATGATATGAAATTTATAAATATGATAATTTGACCAGATTTAATAAATATTTATCATTTATTTTGCTAAGAGTGGAAGAATGTAAATCAAAGCATTATGAATATATGAATCTAGAATTTACATTACTAATTCAACCCCTAATCAGCAATTTACATCATAGCTCTGTTAACATGAATTGTATGTTTTAATTATCTAAAAATGGTTTAGGGTTCGTGGGCTTGGTCTAGATGCTACCAAGTGATAAGAAACAACAACAACACAATAACCAATACTATAATTGCTCATACTAGGAAGTACAGTGGCTTAGAGCCAACGGCCGTACCATGCTGAATATACCGGTTCTCGTTAGATCACCGAAGTTAAGCATCATTGGGCGCGGTCAGTACTTGGGTGGGTGACCACCTGGGAACACTGCGTGCCGTTGGCAAATTTGGGACCTGAATGGCAGAGTGTCTAGCGCTCGGTGCCACAGGTTTCGGGGTTCGAATCCCGGCGGTGCCATGGATGTTTGTAGTGGTTCGAATCCACTTTGCCGTAGGTCCCGGTCTTCTATGACTGTAAGAGCGTCACGGAGCAAAAGTCAGGCTTCTAACTACGGGTGCTCCATCACAACAGAAGCTGCTTCCTTCCCCTTCAATCATGAGTCCTTGGGCTTGGCCAGCCAAGTGGGATAAGAAACAACAAACAAACAGTGGCTTAGCAAAATGTGTGCTGAGATCCGCCCTCCCCCCCCTCCCCCAAAAAAGAACTTGGTTTGAAGTTTAACAAGTGATGCCAAATTGCAAATCTTGGTGTCAATGCCAGGTATAGGCGTCGTAAGTAAAATAAATAATGAAAATCTCTGTAAAAAAACTATCATAAATAAGTAGGCCAGGACGTCCTTCGTTTGGCGAGAGGGAATGAAAGTGTGAACTCATCCAGTGCCACTTCGTACAGTTTATTCCAATTTAGTGTGGCAAAGAAAAAATGCAAATAAATCTGCGGTCACGCTGCTCTGGGAATTGGTACCATAGATTTCGGGTTCGAGCTCTGGGGGTGCCATTGATGTTTGTAGTAATTCGGAATCCCTTTTACCCACCACTGCAGGTCCCTGTCTAACAATACTGCAGAGTGTTGAACTTAGGGCTGACAACCTTACCCCGTAAATAGAAAACATCACCCGTCTCGAAATCTGTCAGAAGGCCTTGGTCCACCATGGGCCTGTTGCGCGAAAAAGGAACGAAGGATATTCATATACGTCAAAAAAGTAAATTTTAATATTTTACAACTGACACAAATGCTCTCCTAGCTCATTAATGGTCCCTGGAGATATAGCCTTCTAGGGGAAAACGGAATGACCATCAGGGGAGGGAGAATTGTAGTAACAAGTTAGATATTTTACTACATCTTTCTGTTTGTTTGTTTTAAGTAAATATTTTCAAGGTGATGGTAAGTAATTTTTTATCTGTAGATAAATAGATTTACTATATATGTGTACTGTACATATGTAGATAGATTTACTATACAGTAAGAGATATATTTACTATACATGTACAGAAGGGTAAATAAATTTGGAAACTATTACTTTACCTGCTCTATAAGCTCCATTGATTTCAGGTTCTTGATGGCTCGTCAGGGAAATGGATCTGAGATTCGATGAAGAGGAAGAAGATGATGATGATGAAGCATGAAGTTCGCTGTCGTATTTGGGACCAACATCAACACGATTTCCGACGTTCTCCTCCTCTCTGCTCACGGAAGAGCTGTTGTCGGAAAGGACTTGCAGATTCGAATCGTCATGGAGTGTCAATACCAAGTCGAGATCCTTGTTCAAGTCGCTTGTAATGACAGCCGGAAGAGACATATTTTTCTGTAACAAAAGTAAGCTTTCAGTTCAGTTTCCTGATGAATTCAAGCAAAAAACGCAATTTTACCTTTTGCTGACTTTGTGAATTATCGTCAATATGATTAATATAGTGATATAAATCGTCAATATGATTAATATAGTGATATAAATCGTCAATATGACTAATATAGTGATGATTAATATTTGTGAATAATCGTCAATATGAATATAACCTCCTTCTATAGTTACTTATTTGCACATTGTAACATTTGTAATGGTACATTTATACATTTGCACATTGTAACATTCGTAATTATACATTTGTATATTTGCGCATTGTAATATTGTACTTTGTGTACATTGTAATTTTTTTTTCTCTAGTTTATATGCTATTTTTATTATTTTTCTAAAATTTCTTTTAAGTATTTATTTCTATTATTACTAGTTATAATTTATTTTTCCCCGTGTATTGTTGTATTATTCGTATAGATTTTACGAGCCTGACTCGTGGCTTAGTGGCAACGCACGCTGCTGATCAGCATTAAAGTGGTGGTTCAATCCGCTGCCGCCTTTGTTGTAGACACTGTTTCAAAAAAACGAGAAGACTCGATGGTGTTTCTGATGTTCACCATCTTGCCTCATTAGTCGGACTACCTGGTGGGAGTATTCCGTGTTTTCCACATACGATACGCAAATGCGGGGTAGTCCCCCCTAAAATTCCTCCCGCAAGGCACTACCCTCCTTCTTCAGCGTCACGGAGTCAAGTCACTTCTATCTAAAGGTGCTCTATTACAATAGAAGCTGCCCCCCTTTCTCTCCTTTCATGAGACCACACGGGTTTTTGGACTTGGTCTAGATGTTGCTGACTACCCATTTGGTAGACAGCAACATGTCTACCATCTACATCTTATATAAATAACATTTCCTTTTTAAAATTGAACTATATTTCCTAATATTTATTGCTGTGAGAAAGATTAAAAACAATTTTTTAAAAATATGGTAAATATTATTAAATTAAATCAAATAAAAAAATAATTTTGTGCATTTTATTACTTTCCCACAATGCATAAGATGATGTATCGTTTACTCTTATTTTATAAAGTACCTCATATTACACATATAATCCTTTTATATCATTTTATAACATGCACTTGCTGTGAATAGCAATTTCTTGATTTTATAGAGCTATTCACATGTACTGTTAATAATTTAGGTGTAATGTTTAAATTAATTAATGTTATAATTAGGTGTTAATGATTTTCTTATTGTGTTTGAAGTTAAATATGATTTTAATTTCAGCCATTATTACATAGTATGAAAAGAGAACAAAATGCAGTTATGGCTATTAATTATTCCTATTTTTCTTTTGTCAATTCTTGACCAATCACATGTACTGTATTAATAATTTATCGTTTACTCTTATTTTATAAAGTACCTCATATTACCCAATAACCCTTTTATCACATACATTTGCTGTGAAAAGCAATTTCTTGATTTTTTAGAGCTATTCACTTGTACTGTATTAATAATTTAGGTGTAACGTTTAAATTAATTATATGTTATAATTAAATGTTAATGATTTTCTTATTCTGTTTGAAGTTAAATATGATTTGAATTTCAGGCTATTATTACATCTTAAATGAAAAGAGAAAAAATGCAGTTATGGTTATTAATTAATTATTTCTGGTTTTCTTTTGTTCTTGGCAAAGCGAATAGAAGCTTCTGCCAAAACCGAAACAACCTTTAAAAGTCATTCCTTTACCGAAAGTAGGTAAAGGCGTTTCTAAGGTAACAAAAGCCACAATAATAACATCGGGGGTTATACAAAAATTAACAAAGAGGAAACAAATTGATTAAAGGCATGTTCAGAAATAAGATTGATTCTGATTGAAATAATTATGGGTAAAAAAATCGACGATTATGTCGGGCGATTAAATTATGGCTCTTAATTATAGGTTATAGATTATTTTTTAGAAAATATTTGAGGGAATGACAGCTGATCCGCCTCCTAATTGCCTTGCTCGCCAACACCCTGT